>PVJC01025741.1:0-24541 GCA_004026665.1 Murina feae | reverse complement strand
GCTGTATGCAGATTAACCCAGTCAAGATGGCGGCTGGCAGCCACAGAGCTAGAGCAAACAGGAGGCTTTCGTTGCACCAGCAATGGAGTTGAAACTGCCTGCCTAGGCCAGCTGGGCCTCTGCTCAAGGCAACAATGTTTCAATTATAGAAGATAAATAAACCCCAGAAACCTGATTCCAGCCAGACTCACTGGGATGTTGGGTCAATGCGAGCTGTGGGCAGCCTGAAAACGGCCCTCAACCCCTCACCCATGCTGGCCACACCCCCATGGGGTTAAGGCCTCCACTCGGGGGGCTTGGCCAGCCTGCAAACAGCCATCAGCCCCTCACCCAGGATGGCCAGGCATGCCAGCAGGTGGACATCCCCTGAGGGGTCCCAGAGTGTGAGAGGGCACAGGCTGGGCTGAGGCGCCCCCCCCCCCAAGTGCACTAATTTTTGTGCACCGGGCCCCTAGTAGTGTCAATAAATAAAAACCCTGTAGACATGCATTCTCGGCATTTTGTTCAGAGGGAGGCCATGGAAAGCTGCGCTGCAGAATCTCGGTAGGGATGCAAAACAACTTTGTCTTTGATTAGGGCTTTGCCAAGCCGAGTTTGATCAGCATTTCCCTGTTAGACCCCCAGATCTCCCGGGGAAGAAACTCCTAGGATTTTAATAACAAGCAGCCAGGGAAGAATTCCACAGAAGGAAGGCAGCAGGAGAGCTTCCAGAGGCAAGGGTCAGTGAGTGGGAGCAGAGAGATCTGTAGAAAAAATAATGCGTGTATTTTGGATGACACCAGACAGGGACTTTCAAAGTTTGAGGCTGGTCAAAGTTTCTCCTTGCATTTGTTGGTAAGGCAGCTGAGTCCTTAAGGCATAAATGTGAAAACTAAGGCTTTGAAACATTGTTCTTACTCAGGGTTCAGGAAGAGAGCTCACATGCCTCTGCTAACTTCACCGTGTCCCACACTGTGTGTGTGTCTCAGCACCAGGCAGGAGTCTCTGCTCGCTGTTGCCTTAGAAATGAACCAGGCTATTATTGCGCTTTTTCACTCCAGACACTTTTTAGGGTGGCCTGACAGGCTTTATAAAAGTCCTAGAGGGATTTATAAAGTAATTGAAGGGAAAATGACATTTTTACAATAGTGAGTTCTCTCTTACAGAATATGTTCTCTCTCAGTTCATTGCGGTCTACTTTTATGACTTTCAAGAAAGCTTTAGACTTTTTCCTTTTTCTGTATTTCTTTTTCTTTATTTTTTTGGTTATTTGTGACTTCTAAAGTGCCTTTTGTGTCACACTTTATTATATTTTCTATTTGATAACATTTCTGTTTGATAAAAATGGCACATAGGTAGGAAAATTATTGATGTTTGTTAAGCTTTATTTAATTTTGCCACTTAATTTTTTTGTATGTCTAAATGTGGAAAATTGATTTTCTTGTATTTTCATTGTGCATAATTAACATGTTTGAAAATAATTGGAATTTTGAATTCTGGATCCTAATATTTATATCTTAGTAATTGTTTCATAATTTCATCTTTATGGACCTAGTGCAATTTCTCTCTACAGGCAACACGTCAGAGGCCTCATAGCCATAAATTCTCAGCACATTTGACATCCCTTGTCTTTTAAAGTGGCCGTTCAAGGTGTTTCACCATCATTTTTATTTGAGCATCTCGGACGGCTAATGAAGTGAGTCATATTTTAGATGGTCATTTACCAGGTTGAATTTCTCTTGTGATCATTGACTAGTTTATTTCTTTCACCCATTTTTCTTTTTATTAATTTGAGGAAATTATTTATACAATTTAGCCTTTTATTCTGTAAATATGTTTTTTAAAAAAATGTCTCTTTAATTATAATTGACATGCAGTATTATATTAGCACTTGAAATGATCACAGCTGGTCTTTGCTGTTTGGTTTATTTTCAGTTCAACATTAATTCTAGGTTGTAGCCCTTTAGGTTGCCAGCCCTCAATTATTTAAAAGAACTCTTCCTCATCGGCACGTCCTGATTTTCTTTGCCCCTTCCTCGTGCCCTGAGACTGTCAGCCTCTCAGGCTCAGCTTTGTATGTACCGTGGACATGGTAGCTAAGCAGCAGCCAGCGTCGTTTTCACCTCTTCTCACTTCCTTTTACTCCTAAATATTGGCTCAAAAATTTCACGTTGCTAAAGTAACTCTTAGAGGGCTCCCGTTACATGGTATTTAAATATTCAGTCCAGTTTTCCTAGTTGTTGTCAGCAGAATATTTTTGCGTTAGGACATGTCCCAGAATTCCTAGCATAAAAAGCATTTATCCCCCAGTTTCCCTGTATCTTCACTTGTACAACTGAATTGACTTTTCTTATTCCAGAACCTGTTAAAAACAAAATGGAGTCACTCATGCTATGCCCCATGTCATCAAATGGGCACTTAAGTTACAGTTTTGGCTCTCCCAGAAATAGACTCTTAACCCATCCATCGGGCATCTCCTGGTCAGCACAGTTAGGTGTCTGTGTAATAGGCCCCTCCTATTCCCTAGGGAAGAGTAACCTTGCAGTAACCCAGCCACCCTTTTTGCCTAGTGTAACCCTTATCCTTGCTCCCTCTGCCTGTAAAAATCTTTTATTAAGCATAGCTCCAGGGAACTCCTTTCTGTCTGCTACACTGATCCCATTTCATGGATCATTGAATAAAGCCAGTAATATCTTTAGAGTTTATTCAGTTGAATTTTGTTTTTTAATAACTCATACTCATACTGAGTATATAGATCTCGGGGCTTTAGGATGTATGGTGGGAGCATTTACTATGGCTGATAGAGGGTCACTTTCCTGCCTCTTTCCTCGGATGAGAAATGATGAGGTCCAGGCCACCAGGTTTGGCAAATACCTTCAGGGGAAAAGTGGCTTCATTCTTCTCCTCACCTATTTAAGCTCCAGTCTTCACGACACTTTTGGTCAAATAAAGTAATTTACCATTTCTTTAGTGTTTTGAAGATCCTCTTTCTTACTCCTGTACCAATAGCCTTGTTATATTAATGGGAACAAAAATACTTATTAAATTCTGTCTTTTATTTTATAGCTTACTATGGAAAATTCAAGTTAAGACTGCTAATTCACGGAATCATTTTTTATTTTTAGTTTGTATTCTCTGCTTCCATTTTAGTTTTAAATTCTCTTCACAGTTTCACTCATTTCCCCTTACTTAATGGTTCCTAATCAGGACTTCATTTTCAACCTGCACAGATGCAGTTTCTTCCTGAATATCATTGCGAATAGAATTGCAAATATTCTCAAATTTATTTTATCATTTTTTTCTATTTCATCAGAAGATTAATTTTAGATAGTTTACAAAAGGTGCATTTCTATTTATTTGGAGTGTTTTCTTATGCTTAATGAGGCTTTTAAAATTATGTTTTTAAAGAGAGCTTTCTTTTTTTACAATAGAGAATTGGTATAGTATCTGTCCATTTGCTTGTATTCCTATTTTAATGTATTCAACTAGCCCAGTCCTAACAAAACAATGTAGAAATGTTTGGGTTGGCCATAGTTATACATTGCTAACTTAGAAATACAGAAGCTCCTTGGGAATAAAAGGCAGGCTAATGTTAGCTTGGCCTCTGTGTCAATTAATTTTGTATTTCACATTTTGTGTGGTAGAGGGAAAATCAGTGTTCCATTTATACCACACATAAGCTTGTGCCCACACTACCACAAAATCCAAATGTGGTGTGGCCACCTTTGTCCCCTGGGTGAGAGGATGTTTATATTGCATGTGCCCCATAGCCTCTCCCTGATTCCAGCTTTTATTAATTGATAAGGTTTCCTTCCATTTTCTCCCATGTGGTGTGTTCCTATGTGTAACCAGGAGGCAAGTAGAGTGTCTCTTTTCTCCCATCTGGTTATGTCCATACTAATTTCAGGAGAAATTAATAAAAATTCTCATTCTGTGGATATTCTTCTGAATTTATTAAAATCTAATTTTAATGCATTGTTTTGATTTTTTTTTATAATAGGAGCAGTGAAATTAGATGTTTGCTCAGGTGTTACCTTACCTGAAAGTATACAATATTTTTTAAGCATTGTTTCTATTTAACCTGAAGATTTAACCTATCAAAGCATATATATATGCTTTTTTTAAAAATTGATTTTAGAGAGGAAGGGAGAAGGGGAGAGAGAGATAGAAACATCAGTGATGTGTATCATCTATCCACTGCCTTCCGCATGCTCCCTATTGGGGATTGAGCTCATAATCTGGCCATGTGCCCTGACCAGGAATTGAACTGTGACCTCATGATTCATGGGTCAATACTCAACCACTGAGCGACACCAGCTGGATGGATATTGCTTTTTGAAAAAAAAATTAGATTTCATCAATTCCATCTTTATGAACTTAATCATTTTCTTTTATACTTTTAAAAGACCTCTTTTAAACATATACACACACATAATCATATAGCATTATTTACATACATTAAAGTAAAATTAAGCAAAAAATTGATGTTATTTCTAAAATGCCTAAACATTCTGAGATTTACTATTTTTAATATCTTTGCAACTGAGAAGCATAGTGACTTGATGAAATAATTGATATTTTCGACCTACATCTACTGGAACAGTTGCTCATTTTGTTTTCTGCCCCTGAATTTGTCTAACCTTCACTGCTTGTGTCTTCAGATTCTATTTGTTCCTTTACTCTTTTCCCCAAACTCTGGGGTCTATCTGGTACAGTTGCCAAGGGAACTTGGAGAACTAGATTCCAATTTGCCTTGCTTCTGCCTACTATTAATTGTGTGCCCCAAATTGTCTTACTATATTCCTTTTTTATGTTTCCCCATCAGCCAATAAATAAGAGTATTAGTGAGGTGTGCAAAACTCCTCCAAAAAATCAGTTTAGATGTTTGCTAACAATGCACATTTCAGAGTCTATATTGCATTTCTTGAGATAGAATATCATGGGGGTTAGTGTAGAGATCTGAATATTTACCAAGCTCAGTGGGTGATGGTTATGTATGCTAAAGTCTGAGATCCAATGCCACCATAATTCAGAGCAAGACTCAGAATTACACAGATACGGGTTCTAATCCTACTATATGTAGGATCATTAAAATGAACATAACATGTGTGGTTTATTTTACACATTGACATGTAGTATAGTATAAACTGTAGTACAGACTAGCTGTGAGGAGATATAGAGTGAGTAATTCCTGTAATCTCTTAGCAGCATTCCTGGATCCTACTTAATTCATCAAATCTGAGATGTCATTGATTTAAAGAAGTATGATTATTTAACTTACAGTAGAAAGAAGAGGAATTACACTATGACACAATGCTCAGCAATCATTTAAACATTTTATTTTATATATATTTACTAATCATTTTATCAAAACTAGGAGATAATGTTGTTTGTTTGTTTTTTTGGCTCCTGTGTTACTTCTATTCCTAATTGTACAGAATACAGTCAGAGTTATTCAAATTGACTTTCAAAGCCCTGGGTAATCTGGCTCCATATTGATTCTTGCATGTTTTCGCCTTATGCTCGCTTCTAGAAACCTCTGCTTGAGTCAGGTTGATCTTGTCATGGTCCTCTGAACACACCATGAGCACGCCTGCCTTCCTGCCTTTCTGCCTTCCTCCTCTGGCATCTCCCCATTCAAAGTAAATTTTGTTCTCTTTTTTTCTTCCAGGGTTGCCTTGATTATCATATATTCTCCTATTCTATAACATTCTTGTATTTCCCTGCCATTTGTTCACTCAGCAAATATTGCTCGAGTACCTATTTTTACCAGGCACTTGACTCAGACAAACAAAAGCCTTTGTGATCAGAGAACAATAAACGGTGTAGGAAATAAAATAATAAACAGAACTGTAACAGATATTTTTAGTTTCTGATGATCATGCTAAGATAAATGAGAGTGATTGGAATAATTTAATAGACTTTATTAATAACTGTCAATTCCAGTCCTTGGTGCATTTAAATATTATGCCTTGGATTATAATTTTATATATCTTGCCTCCATAATGAAAGCATAAAATCAGAGGCTGAATTAATTTGTATCTGCAATAGAACTAGCGGTACATTAAGAAACAAAGCAATTCAAATGTTGTTCCTTTTGCCCATAAAATGACTTATATCCCCAGGTATGTAAACACGTTAAACCTCACAATAAAACAGCTATCTATGACCTAGATTGATCTTGTGTTTCCTTGCCCTGCTTTTCAACAGGGTGGTGTTCATCCTGTATTCTCACTGAGGATGAGGAAGAGTCAGAATGACTGGGAGGAGAAGGTGAGGCTTATCTCTTGCTAGAGAATCGAGCAACAACTCCGTCCCAGCCAGTGGAAGGGCAGAGGTAGATGCCTGTGTCCCCAGTGTCCTCCAGGGCCAAGGAATTCACTGATTGCAGATTCTTAGTATTGCAGCCACAGTGCAGAAAGGTCTAGGTAGCAACAGCTCTGCCCAGAATATTTAAGCTGAGATTACAGATTCCATCGGGTGGTGACAAACTATAGCCAGGATCCAATAAATGATGAAACAAGGAGAACGGACGCTCACATATGAGCACTGTAGAATTGCATTGAGTATTCAGAGTGTCGTTCCCTTTGCCTCTTATTGTTAAAGGCAAAGATGTTAACATTTTTCCATAGCTTTAATAAGTAGCTAATGTTCTGACGGTGTGTGTAGTATTAACCTACAATTCTGTAGATACCAGATTTTTAGCATAATCCTTTATAAGAGAGGATATGCTAATTAGCTGTTATACCCTGAGGGATAATGACCTAGCACATCACACCAGATCAAAGATCAGCAGAGGGAGGGCCAGCAAGGTACAAGTTGGCTGTCTAGAGCTACAGGAGTGGGCAGGGCAGCAAAGGGTGGGGGAAGCTACAGGAGCGGGGCAGTGACATATGGCTACAAGTGGGTGGCAGAGAGCTACAGGAGAGGGCAGGGCAACAGGTTATGAGTGGGTGCAGGGGGAGCTACAGGAGGGCAGCAGCGACCTGGTGCACGGATTCATGCACAGGGCTACTAATATTTGTATAATTTTGTAAAAATTAAACTTCCCGCTCATGTTTATGGAAATAATTAAAATTTACCTTTTACTCTTAAATTGTAAATGACATCTGTTGAATAACTTTTCATAAAATCAGTAGGAAAGTGTCCAGGCCTTTTCCCCTTCTCTGTCGGCACCTGCAGAGTTGTCATCTCACTTTGGAAATTGGTAGTGGCTGTGGCTCCACAGGACATGATGTCAGGCCCCTTGGAACTGGAGATAAGCCATCTCCCCAAATGTCTCCTTTGTGAAGGCACCTACACAGGAAAACCTTAATTCTTATCCTGCTCTTTGGAGCTTAATCAGAGATCTCTTTTGAGAAATTACTTCCCTTTTCCTCTCTTATTCATGAGTTCACCATTTCTCCCCTTTTATTTTTTCAAGAGGCATTATCTTAAACTGCAGCACATGTATTTATCTTAAAATGCCTTATCTGAGTTATGTCTACCTATGAAAACAGACACACAATAACTGAAACAAAAGTTTCTAGCAAAACTCAAGTAATGACTATTTAATGGCACCAACTACTAGTACGTGAAAAGAAATCAAAGACGTTAGGCTTCGCCATCACTGAGAGCTGTTCATCAAATAGCCTATATTTCCTTTCCTGTTCTTTTATTTTCTTCTGTTTCTGTCAGTTCAGACTCAGGGATTTTGGCTCTGGATTCCAGCCCATGTTTCCGATTGAAGGTTTTCCAGACATTCCGTGGGTAAGAGAGCATCTGGCTTATGATATTGATAAGGGTCTGCGCTCCCTAATACACTATTCATTGTGGGACTGAAAGCCAGTGAGACCCTGGACAGAAGTGCTGGCTTCGACTCGGAAAGCACGATCTTATCCCACAACCCTCTCCCACTAGAGTTTGAACAGGCCCCATGCAGTGTCCTGTGCTTGCAAAGATGCCCAATTAAGTAATGGCAGTATTTACCAAGACTGAAACGAGACATTAGATAACCCTGCACAACTTCGCATCGTGCCCAGGAAAGTCCCCTGATGTTTGACTCCTTCTGTATGAGAAATGTAACGGCCTCCACTCCTGCTCACTTATGACTATTTTAGAATGCTAATGTATTCCTTCTGGGTAAATAGGACATATATCTACCTCAGTGTACTCATTAGTGTAACAAAACTTGTGCCTCTCACATTTCTACCACTTATTTGTAAGTTAAACTCACCACAAACAGGTTTTCCTTCCTGGGTATAGTGAAGCTGTGCTGTTGGCCACAGCCTCTTCCTTCCGGCCTGTGCCTGCGCGGCTGGGGCAGCGCTGGCCCTTCCCTTGGTACGTGTATCATCTGAAAGGGATGCTGTGCTTCCCTCTGACACGCGGTGTCTCGGGCTGCCCCCCCAAGGTGCCGAGGTTTATCTGTTGCCGACTCTTCCAAAGGGCCAGCTGTTTGATGCAAATGAATAAAATAAGGAATGTTGGACTTCATTTACAAATAATCTCTCAACATGGTTACATTCTTTTACACACAAACATGCACATATAAACAGTATAATTCTTCACACAAATGCTTTTTATCCTTTTTACCAACTTATCTTTATGTAGGCTGTTTAGAAAGAATTTTAGTTGGAGAAGGGAGGATGGTGCTGAAGATAAGGCCTGAAATAGTAGAACTGGGAAGACTTGACATATAAGGATTTTTATGATTTAATTTCTCCACCTGTAACATTTTACTTTTGGGGCTGCTCTTTGGAGAAGCTGTGAGACTGGAGGGAGGTGAGACAGAGATCTGGAATGTCTGTGTGCTGATCAGGACTCCGCCCTTAGAACTGGATGCACTTTCAAGAGGAAACACCGTTTCTGCCCCATCTCCCTGACAGGGTCCTCCTCAGATTCAAATATGTATGAACATGCCTTATGAATTATAAAGTACTAAGTCTAATCTATTAATATTTATTGCTGGATCCCTGATTCACAAACGGCCTCATCTATAGGAAATGCACAATGAGTTATTTTTATTTTTTTAATATATTTTATTGATTTTAAAGAGGAAGGGAGAGAGAGATAGAAACATCAATGATGAGAGAGAATCATTGATCGGCTGCGTCCTGCATGCCCCGCACTGGGGACAGAGGCTGCAACTCAGGCATGTGCCTTTGGCCGGAATCGAACCCAGGACCCTTCACTCTGCAGGCTGATGCTCTATCCACTGAGCAAAACCAGCCAGAGCACACTGAGTTACTTTTAATTAAATATTTTTAAAATTGTAAAATGGTGGTAAAATGTCCTGGCCAGCATGGTTCAGTGTTTGAGCCTTGAACTATGAACCAGGAGGTCATGGTTCAGTTCCCATTTGGGGCATGTGCCCGAGTTGTGTGCTCCATTGCCAGTGTGGGGCCTGCAGGAGGCGGCCAATCAATGACTCTCATCATTGATGTTTCTATCCCTTTCTCTCTCCCTCTCCCTTCCTGTCTGAAATCAATACAAATATATTTTTGAAATAAATTAATACATACATACATACATACATACATACATAAAATGCTGGTAAATGATTCTGTTCTACTGAAATTTAGTGATGAAATGAATCCACAATATTAAATGTCCATTTGTTGCTATTATGTGTCATTATACTTTTACAAGATATGCAGTCTTAAGTAATAGGAATTTATATGTAATGTCTTATAACATCCTTCTTTCTCTCTGCCCCTACTCCCCTCAGGAGAAAGTATAACATTTTATTTTACTTAAATTCTGCTTCATGTGATTTTTGTCAATACTGAAATTCCTTTAGAAGGTAAGTTTCATGAAATAATGTACTACTCTTCCTGAGTTTTGAATTTTCATTAATGAACACTTGCCATGATTTTCTCTCCCTGCCTCTTTCTGATTTGACATCTGGCTGAGTCTCCTGTAATTATGAGATTTTAAAGCTACTGCCTGGGAAAAGAAAACGTCTAATTTCTAGGTGTTACTGTAGGCACACATCTGGGTTTAGGAGAGCCTTTCCAATTTCTAAACCCAATCAGTTTAATATGCAAGTATCAGTGGCTTGACTAGCAGAGAATGTAATCCCATTATAGTCTCAGATTCATCTGAATCCCTAGAACTCCTGACTAGCCTTGGCAGTCACCTTGTTGCTTTATTATTAGTACTTCTAGTGGGTTCACACCCTATGTGGCAACACATAATTTGGTCTGGAGTTGCTTCCAGGGGCCTCCTCCATCAGAGAAACAGTACAGCTTCACCTCTGTTACTTCTGAGTGTGAGTGTCAGTAATAAGATACCTGGATGGATTTTTAGCACACATCCATTAAATTAAAAATAGTCTATCTGCTGATTAATCAGAAGGGGGATTAATAACTCCTCAGCCCAACTGGTGTAGCTCAGTGGTTGAGCATCAGCCTATGAATCAGGAGGTCACAGTTGGATACCCATATTCGTCCATTAATTTGATGCTTTCTCTGTAGTTGTCATGCCTTGTGGTTACTTGCGATGGCTTCCAGTTATAAAATAACGTTAGCGATCATTTAAAATATATTGTGAGCTGTGAGAATTTTCTAACTTAATTGGGTTCCCTCAGCACATACTCTTTGCGGTAGATCCCTGGTCCTGCATGTGGTTTCGACCTGTAGGTTCAGATGCGTCTGTTACCTGGTGGATCTTCTGTCTCCTCGCCTTCATTTAAGGTGACACTTTGATCAAAGGTGGCAACACGAGAAACTATGGCAGGTATAAAAACCACACGCTATTTCAGAGTCCTCCTGTGGCTGGAGAGTTCCCTGATTATCTGGACCCACCATGGGAGTTGAAGCTCAGTGTGCCTGCACTCCGGCATGTTTTAACAAGAGTGCAGTTAGGTTCCTCCCCTGCTCCAGCACAGAGCTGCCTTCTCGGGACTGTTCCACAAGTCCGTGGAGGATGGGGACTGTCACCAGGCATCAGCTGGCACCGGAGAGCTAAACGGAGTCACCATTATGGAAATCGCTAATTGTGTTTTATTTTAAAACCCGCGCTCCTCTGCCTGTAGCGAGCCCTGAGCGCGGAAGAAAATCAGTCTATTTTCAAGTTTGGTGGCAAAGTTCTTTATATAATAAGAACTGTAAGCTATTTCCTCCTCTGTGAAAAAAAATCTTTTCTAGGGCATCTGCAGCAACTGTCACACATGAAAAATAAGACATTTTGAAAATCTGTCTGCAAAATTACCCGCTCTATTTTTATGAAGAAAGGGAAAATGTCCTTTGTGGGTTTCAGCTTTATTGAAAAAATATTGATTGATACTTTATTCCAGCCTATTTGTTAGCTTCTCGGGAACAAGAAGTACTTAACTAGACCTTCTGCCTTCATGGAACCCGGGTTAGCACAGGCTACGGCAATGCAGGTGGCACTGAGTCCCTCGTCAGAGAAAAGAGAGATGAGAAAATAAATGATTGCACCACAGACATGATGAGGCCCAAACAAGGTGCTTGGCCCTGAACTCCAAATGCAGCAAACTGAAGTTGGCAGAAATGACTCATCATTCCCCAAAACGTCATTGTTCTGTGAAGGGGAAAGGTATACTGACTCACCTAGAGTAGTTTCTGATGGATACATGTCTTTTAAATTCAACAGGCACTAACTTTACTCAACATGTTGGACATTGTCAACAACAACAAAAATAAGGTGTCTTTTTAAAAACCTTTATTTCTATTAAGGCTTTTGTTTGTGTGTTTTTTCTTAGTCCTCACCTGAGGATATTTTTTTCTATTGCTTTTTAGAGAGAGTGGGAGGGAGGGAGAGAGACATACAGAGAGAAACATGGATGGGAGAGAGACACATCCACTGGTTGCCTCCTGTACTCATCCTGACTAGGGCCGAGGGTCAGGCCTGCAACTGAGGCACGTGCCCTTGATGGGAACAGAATCTGAGACCCTTCAGTCCTCGGTTCGACACTCTATTCACTGAGCCAAACATGCTAGGGCTACTTAATAATGTTTGGTGTTTGCACCTATGGGTGAAAAATTGTGCTATAGCAACAGCACTTAGAATGGGAAAGCAAAGGAAGGAAGGGAGTTTTGTGGAGGTGCCTCGGCAGCTCCACGGGGGCAGGTGGAGGTGTGCAGAAGCCCTCTCCACGCTTCTCTCTGACTCCATGGGAGCAGCCCAGCGCTCACATGGACCCAACACTGAGCAGCAGTAAGAGGCTTGTTTAAGAGAGGGTCATATGCTCAAAATACTTTATGAATTTTATTTACTTTCCTCACTACATTAATACCATGAGACGGCGTTTGCATTTCTTGGCGGGCGAGAGCTGGTTGATCCCTTACAGGTTTGAGGCAGATCTCTCCCTGGCCTTGTTTTGATTCCTTTGGCCTTGGGATGTCAGGAGTCTTTGTGGTTAGCATACCCAGGCTTCTAAAGCCCTACCTTTTGTCCCCTTGCTGGGTTCCCCTCTTCCTAGCACCTGGCTGCCTGGAAATACATCTCCTCACTCTATGAACCAACTCATTGTGTTCAGTAAATGTGAGAGGTCTCTCTCTCGTCTCATGTGAAAAATGTGCCCTCCATTTGCCTTTCGTGGGTGCTGCTTCAACATGCCTGAGTGGTGTGTGGGTGTCGGGACACCCCTTCTCAGGTGAAGGATGAGTTCCATTTGGTCCTTCCTAAACCACCACACCACATGTTGGGTGTTGGAGCCAGCATGTCCCTCCTGAGGGTTTGCCACTCTGGCTCACTTACCAAGGGCCTTAGAAAGGGCCAGTTCTGTGTAGGTCCCAGCACACAAAGCGCTCCAGCAGGTCCAGGCTGCTATGCAAGCTGTTTGCCTCGGGCCAAGTGACGCACAGACAGGGCTGCTGGAAGTGTCAGTGTGGGGCATGGGGACTGCTTGGAGCCTGACTAATCTTAGGTCAAGGTCAGAGTCGGGACATGTGATCAGCAAAGGCAAATTTGTCAATTTCATTGATCATATCAAAGAATCAGCTTTGGTTTCATTAATTTTTCTTCATTGTTTTCCTGTTTCTATTTAATTGATTTCTGTCCATTTTTTATTATCTTCTTTCTTCTCCATAATTTTGTCTTAATTTGTGTCTTTTTTTCTAGTTTTATAATGTTCACATTAGATTATTTGTTGGAGACCTTTTTCTTTTTTCTTTTTCCTTTATTGATTAAGATACTACAGATGTGTCCTTATCCCACCAATGTCCCCTCATCCCCCCCACTCCTGCCCTTACCCCCTGTTGTTCAAACCCATCGCTTATGCTTATATGCATGCATACAAGTCCTTTGGTTGATCTCTCCCCCTCACCCCCACCATCTCCTACCTTCCCTCTGATCTATGCTTCCCTGTCTCTACATCAGTTTTTGTTAATCAGTTTATGTTGTTCATTACAATCACGAATGAGTGAGAGCATGTGATATTTACCTTTCTCTAACTGACTTATTTCAATTAGCATAATGCTCTCCAGCTCTATCCATGCTGTTGCAAATGGTAGGAGTTCCTTCCTTTTTACAGCAGCGTAGTATTCCATTGTGTAGATGTACCACAGTTTTCTAATCCATTCATCTGCTGATGGGCGCTTAGGCTGTTTCCAAATCTTAGCTATGGTGAATTGTGCTGCTATGAACATAGGGGTGCATATAGCCTTTGTGATTGGTTTTTCTAGTTTCTTGGCATATATTCCTAGAAGTGGGATCACTGGGTCAAATGGAAGTTCCATTTTTAGTTTTTTGAGGAAACTCCATACTGTTTTCCAGAGTGGCTGCACCAGTCTGCATTCCCACCAGCAGTGTACAAGGGTTCCTTTTTCTCCACATCCTCGCCAGCACTTGTCATTTCTTGATTTGTTGATAATAGCCATTCTGAGATGGTATGTTATTGTTGTTAGATTTGCATCTCATGGATGATTAGTGACTTTGAACACGTTTTTATATGTCTCTCAGTCTTATGTATGTAGACCTTTTTCTTTCCCCAAAGAGGCATTTAAAATTTTATATTTCCCTCCAAGGGCTGATTCATCCATACCCATAAATTTTTATTCAGTTAAAATATTCTTCAATATTTTTGGCATTTCTTTTTTTGATGCAGGTGTTACTCAGAAGTAGGATCTTTGATTACTTAGAGATTTCTCAATACTTTCATTATTAATTTCTAGTTCAGTATTTTGAATAATTTCAATTCTTTAGAAATATTGACTTCCTATGTATGGCCTAGACTAAGATGTATATTGAAGAATGCATGTACATAGGAAAAGAATGTGAATTCTTGTCTGGTTGAATCATTTATAGATAATAGGTCAAGTTGACAGTGTTGATCAAATCTTACATAAACTTACAATTTTCTGCCTGGTTTTTAAAAAATTACTTTGACTTTTCTATCTGTGATTCTTATCTATGCTTTTAATTCTCTTACATTTTTCTTCATGTCCATTGCAGCTGGATTGTCAGGCTCACACACTCTCATGGTTTCCTTTTACCATTTTACCTTTTATCAATCCTTTTACCATCGTGAAATGTCCCTCTTTGTCTCTATAGCATCTTTATTTTGTAGTCTGACTAGAGGCCCAGTGCACAAAAATTTGTGCCCTTGGCGGGGGAGGGGGGGGAGGGGGTAGGGGCTGTCCCTCAGCCTGACCTGTGCCCTCTCACAGTCAGGGACCCCTTGGGGGATGTCCACCTGCTGGCTTAGGCCCACTCCCTGGAGGATCAGGCCTAAGCTGGAAGTCAGACATCCATCTGGCAGCCCGGGAGCCCTCGGGGGATGTCCACTTGCCAGTGGGGAGCAGGCCTAAGCTGCAGTCAGACATCCTTAGCACTGCTGACGAGGCGGGAGAGGCTCCCACCACCATCGCTGTACTGGCAGCCATCAGCCTGGCTTGTGGCTGAGCAGAGCTCCCTCTGTGGGAGTGCACTAACCACCAGGGGGGCAGTTCCTGCATTGAGCGTCTGCCCCCTGGTGGTCAGTGTGTGTCATAGTGACCAGTCATTCCCAGTCATTCTGCTGTCAGGGTCCATTTGCATATTACCCTTTTATTATATAGGATATTAATATATACACTCTAGCTCTTCCTGGTTATTATTTGCATGATGCAGCTTTTCCATTCTTTTACATTCAGTATCTGTATTTATGAACCTATAGTATACATCTTCAGATAGACTGTAATTGGATATTGGTCTATAACCCAGTCTAACAATCTTTGTCTTTTTTGTAGAATTTTGATCTATGCAAACCTAATGTCATTATCAACTGGATTAACCTCTGCATTTTTGCTCTTTGTTTTCTGTATCTATCGTTTTTGTTTGTTTGTTTCTCTGTTTTCTTTTTACAATCTTGTTTTATAGTTAAAATGAAAATTTTTTGCCCAGCTAGCATGCTCAGTGGTTGAGCATTGATCTATGAACCAGGAGGTCATGGTTCAATTCCTGATCAGGGAACATGCCTGGGTTGTAGGCTCAATCCCCAGTGGGGAGTGTGCATAGGGCAGCCTATCAATGATTCTCTCTCATCACTGATGTTTTTCTCTCTCTCTCTCTCTCTCTCTCTCTCTCTCTCTCTCTCTCTCTCTCTCTCTCTCTCTCCCCCTCTCTCTCTCTCTCTCTGAAATCAATAAAGTAAATGTGCTTTTTTAAATGGGAAATTTTGATTGTATAATATTATTTCCTCTTGCTTTTTAGCACTTTTTAAAAGTTCTTTTCTTAGTGGTGGTTACAGAAATTGCAATATAAATCTTATCATAATCAACATCAAGTTAATACCCAGTTAATTCTGGACATAGGTAACAACTTTTCTCCTGTACGGCTTCATTTTTATTTCTCCTTTTGTACTACGATTTCCATGCATATTTCATTTATGTGTGTAATAAAGTCAGCAATGTTGTGGTATAGTGATTCCCTTTTGCAATAATATTTTCTTTATTTAAGAGAAGAGAGAAAAAATATATTTGAGGTCGTTTACATGTATCCACATTTTTACAGTTCCCTTTATTTTTCCTGTAGGTTTGAGTTATCATCTAATGTCATGTACTTTAAGACAGAAAGACTCTTAAATATATTTTAAGACATATCTGCTAGTAATAAATTCGCATAGTCTTTGTTTATCGGCGAATGCCTCTAGTTTTCCTT
Organism: Murina feae; assembly: GCA_004026665.1. Taxonomy (NCBI): domain Eukaryota; kingdom Metazoa; phylum Chordata; class Mammalia; order Chiroptera; family Vespertilionidae; genus Murina; species Murina feae. The sequence continues at coordinate 8,476 of PVJC01025741.1, read as the reverse complement.
CATTTGTGATGGGAGTTTTATCGCATATACATTTTGGGATGACAGGTTTTGATTTTTCGCTTTCACCTCTTTGCAAAAGGCATTGCACTGCCTCGGGATTTTATTATTTCTGATGAGAAGTTAGTCATTAATCACATTGCTGTTTCCTTGTACACGATCAGTCTTCTTCTCTTGCTGCTTTCCAGCTTTTCTAAAGCAATGTTTTAAAGCAATCTCACTATGATGTGTCCAGATATAGGTAACTCTTCGTTCTTCATTAAATTTCTTGAACTTCTCGGCTCAATTTGGGAAATTTTAGGCCATTCTTGTTAAGATAGTTTTTCTTCTTTATCTCTGCAAATCCTTTTACATGTATGTTAATACGTTTCATGTTATTCCTTTGGTTTTTGAGATTCTGTTCGTTTTTAAGCACAGTTTTTTCTTTCTGTCTTCAGATTGGATAAATTTAATGGACCCATCATTGAGTCTGATGGCTCTTCCTTCTGCCATATCCATGACATCATTGGGCCAATCGATTGTAAGCCCTTTTCAGTGTTTGAATGTTCATTTGGTTCCTTTTGAGATAGTCTCAGTATCCTTATTGGGGTTCCCTACATGTTGACTCATTGATTACACATATTTTTCTACTCTTTAAACGTGCTGTCATTTAATTCTTGAACATATTTATAATTTCTGCTTTAAAGTCTTTATTCAACATCTCTACCCACTCAGGACCATTTGTTTGAGTGCTTAATTTCCTGTCTGTCACATTTTCTGGGGTTTTTTTTTGTTGTTGTTCCACAGTCCTTTGTTGAAAATTGGACTTGTTAGATAATATATTGTACCTGTCTGGCTTCTACAATAGCTGATGTCCTTGCTCAGTTTTTTTATTCTTATTGTGGCATTTTAGCCTGGCTTTGGGGGTTGCTTCTGTGTCCATATCCCTCCATCGTTACTCAGGGATTCGTTACAGATGCGTAAGATTCCCACCCTCTGCAGAGAGGACAGTGCTGAGCTCGGGAGCACTGGGGAAGTACAGACAGCTTCCCAGTAACTTTTGGCATCTGCTTCCCATCGTGTCCTCCTGGCTGTTCCGTATGTGCACGCAGCCCGTGGTCAGCCAGAGTGAAAGGGAGAGCCTGGCTCCCTCTTCCCAGGCTCTGGCTCCCTCTCCTCAGGCTCTCCATCACTGCTGTTTCCCTGTAAGTGACATGGCAGGACCATGGACACCCCCAGTGGGCCTGCAATCTGAGGACTGCAGAACTGAAGGCTCTTTCCAACGCTGCTTTACTGACAACGCCATTCAGCTCACTTGGCATCTGTCATGGGTCAGGGCAGCATACCCCATGCCGTGAACCCCAACTCCCATGGTCTGCACTATACCAGCCATGCGGTGGCAGGGGTGGGGCGTGTTGAGGACAGGTCCTGGAGAAAAAGATCCCCTGGATCTTCTCCAGTGTTCTGACAGCTTTTCATGAATAAAGACTTTTCCATTCATTGTTTGCCGCTCGTGGTTTACAGAGCGATTTTTGCCCAATTTTGCAGGTTGTTTTTTTTTTGGGGGGGGTGGAATGGGGATGGGAGGTGATTTGCCAACTTTTTACCTCAGTCATAATCATATACATTTTTTCCTAAAAACAAATGAGTATTGACTAGGAACTTGCTATAACAATTTATCTACAACTTACAATATATTAAGTATTATTATGACAGTATGGACCTGAAGGACATATGATACACAATTTATAAGTAAAAGTTAATAAAAAGATCTAAATAAAATATTGAAAAAAAATGTGCTAAAGCGTTGTTTAACCTGAATGGGAAGAGGGTTTAATAAATGATGGTCATTTAATAAGTGATGATGGTATTACTGGCTTTCCATCTGGAAAAATTAAAATAAGATATTGTCCACCAAATATGTTACACCATAAAATAATACATTTTAATCAATTAGAAACTTAAATTTCAACCATGTGTATATAATAACATTAGCATAAATTATAAAATTTGGAGGCAGGTGAGACTATTCTTGAGAAGACTAGAAAACAGAAGCTCCAAAGGGAGCTTGAGGGTAGAAAAGAAAACATCATAAAGAGAGTGAAAAGTGAAATGATACTCCAAGGAAAGAAACTTTAATAAGAAGATAAAATTTTCTACTCTTCAAAATGCACCCAAAGCCATTAAGTTGATGAGAAAAAAAAACAGCAGAGAAAAAAATAATGGTGAAATAAATTGTGGTTAACATTGAGGCACTACCATTCAGATCTGTTTCGAAAGAGAATCTGCTGTGAGGAGGTCCCATAGCTCATGACCTGAGTGCCTTCTAAAGCTCCCTCTACCTCCGGGAACAGTGGCAACAAGGCCTCGGCCACATGTTTGCATGTGGGCACACGTTTCCTAGTGCCCCTCTTCTTGTCTGATACGATAAAGATGCAAAATCCCTTAATCCAGCTGGAAATAGCAGGATCTGCAAGTGCACACACTAGGGTTTGTTTGAGAAGTAAAATGTAGTTTATGAGCATTATGCTTGGCACCAAGATTTCAAAGAATTAGTTCTGGAAAAACTCAAGTCTCTATTCATCGGAAGGTTCTGATCTTGGTTGAGATTAATTTTGTGCGTTTCCTTAGTGGAAGCATTGGCAGAAAGCCAATGGAACTGCAGAGTAATCTTAAACCCTAATCATGTCAAAACCATGCCTAGGACCTGCATGTCCTTCGTCCTTCTCAACAAGAAGTTGCTTAGCTGAGCTCTGCTGAAGGCAAAGCCGTCACATGGCAGTTTCATCACCTCTTCCCTGTCCCTTGCCTGGCAGCCATCCGGCAGTGGGTCTTTCTCATTGGCCACGTGTCCCTGGTCCAATTTTCACCTGCTCCCTCATAGGGAGAGCGTTCAGCCCAGCAGGGGATGAATGTGAGCACTTTCTTTTCTGCAAGCACTAAGGATGCCTTTCATTTCATTTTTAATGAGTACATTTTCTGAAGGTGGTGGAATGCTTGGCAGTTATTTATTGCTGCTTTTGTATGTTTCTTTCCTGGTGCTTTTGTTTTGTCATGAGCATTCGAAGGCAGGCTTTGTAGTTCTGGTGTCCTGGTGTCCCTTTCTTTAATTACAGCATGTGACTAAGTAAGTCAAGGGGACTCAGTTTCACAGACATAATAAATCCACCCAAAAAAACCAACCACATTAAAAATAAAAAAGAGTGTGTGTCTTCATATAAACTTTCAAGAGGATAACTAAGTTATTTGGTAATATTTACTTTAAAAAACAATATTTTGTAATGTCTTTTTTCTTTCTTGGTTCTTTTCCCCCAGCTTTAATTGAGGTATAATTGATAAACTAAAAATAGATATCTCTGCATATATGGTATACAACATGATGTTTTGACATATGTGTACATTGTAAAATGATAATAGTCAAGCAAATTAACATTAACCCCTCACATAGTTATCAGTGTGTGTGTGTGTGTGTGTGTGTGTGTGTGATGTTCATTCATCCCTAACTGAAACTCTGTACCCTGTGGCTGACATATTCCCATGTCCCCACCTCCCAGCCCTTGGCATCTACCAGTTGTATCCTGTGCTTTTAATACAAGTGGGTTCATGTAATATTTGTCTTTCTTGGACTGATTTATTTCATTTAGCATATCCTCCAAGTTCATCCATATGGTTGAAAATGGCAGAATTTTCTTCTCTTTTAAGATTGAATAATATTTTGTTGTATATCTGTATGGATCCTGGTATTGTATTCATATTTTGGCTTTTGTGAATAATGCTGCAATGAACATGGAAGTACATATACCTCTTTGAGATCCTGATTTCATTTCCTTTGGATATGTACCCAGAAGTGGGGTATATAGGATCATATGCTGTGGGAGCCCCTTACACGTCCAATGTGGTTCAGGGCTCCTGTTCAGGGTTTGAGTTCTGGAGGAGGCCGCACACAAAATGAAGAGAGAGAGAGTATAAGAGAATCAATTTGGAAACTGGGGGGCCAGGCAGGAGCCTACCTCTAGTGGATGAGACTACCACTGGTGCCTGGGCCTCACCAGCCTTTTATTGAGTCTCTGGGAAAACACCCATATCCTTAGGCAGGAAATTCCAAGCAAGAATTTACATGTAATTAACAGGTAGGGGATTTGCTGTAATTAACAATGTTTCAACTTAAACAATGGGTGCATAGCTCTGACCTTTCAGAGCAACCAAGGTTGGTTAAAAAAAATCAGTTTCCAGCATCAAAACAATCAGTTTCCAGCAATATGCTTTCTCTCAATCCCACAAAGCCAGTCTGAAGTAATGATTAAAAAATAAAGGACCACTATTTCCTATTGAACGGATACATTTATAGAGACATTATGGCATGCATTAGAGTTCATCTAAGTTCTTCCTCCCACCCAAACTCCAAATTTGGTATATTAGACTTTAATAAGTCCCATTATTTTGGTTAATGGGACTTGGTCTCTGAGAGATTGATGCACTACACTCAGTGTCTTAAAACATTTTGATTACAGTCATCTGAGTTGAGCGTTAGGTCACAAGAAATTCACTATGATATAAAGGGCCCCTGTTTGGCCTCTTAGGAGTTAGCCTAGACCTCACTTCCTGGAATGGCACCCAATGTTGTTCGTTGACTCAGAGAAAAAGATTTATTTGTAAAAGGAAGATTAATTCCTTTAACAATGTTTATCCTGTACCTACTATGTGCCAAATGTATAACTTTAATGTATATTTGAATCCTGCTCAGATGCTTTCTAATCTGGCCATATTTTACCCATTCTCTTAGCATATTGATGCCACAGTTGACTTTATTGCACTCAAAGATATGCATTTTTCTGCATAAAGCATAAACCATTCTTGCATTTGATCATGTTAACATCAGCCTACTTTTTCATAAACTTCTACATTTCATTTGTAGTCATACCTGCCCCTCAGCGCTTTGCTTTCCTGCTCTGCCTCTAATGTACAGTGCAGTAGTTTTACTGCATTGAAATAAGAGATAGCATTCAAGAAAATGTCTTCTTCTAAGTGGAACAATGGGAATTTTAAAAGAGGTTGATTTCATGACATTTGAAAACTCAAAATTATTATAATATAAAAATTAAAATTATGCCATATACTTTTAACTTTGATGATAATTATATTGTCCCTCAATATGTCACTGGACCTTTGGCTTCGCAATAAACAACGTGAGGAGCTACGGAAAGGAGGACTCTGACTGAACAGCGTCTGCCCATGCTGGCCCCTGGCCCTTCGATACCCGGTATTGTTTATGAAATAAGTAACAAAGCCTTATGGAATGAGATTTAATAGTGAAGTTTTTCAAAACACTTTGTAGAAGCGGTGTTTTAATATGATAGAATTATAGTCGTATGGCACAGAATGAATGGGCTCAGACAGAAGAGCTCTCTCTCAGTAACAGCCAGCAGTGTGGTAAGAAGTACTTGAGTTGAAAGTAGGTTTAAACATTAAACATGTAATTACCTCTGTTTTGGATTCCTCAGTGACATTAATTTTGTGAAGATGTCCTTTCATATTTTCTATAGAATACTTTCAAGAGAGAGTCTTTAAAAACCAAGAAATGTTTGAGCGCTTCATTATTGTTGGGTTTGTAAAGGGAACATTGGCAATCTCTAAGAAACCATTGTCTCCAATAGCTCAGGATCCAAATGTTCATTATTTAGTTAACGAACCACTTAAACAGTGAAAAATGGGTCTGATCTTCCTTCATTAATCTTATTTATTCTAATAATCATTTAATTTTTATTTATTAATCTTCATGTATGGAAATAAGATCCCTGATATCTTTGACCCAAATACAATAAAGGCATTTTCTCTGACAACCCTCATTTTTATTTTTATAATCCATTAAATTAATATAATTATATCGTAATGAGCTTAGGATTTAGCTAATTCATCATCAAAGCAATTAGTTCATGACTCAAATAAACTGCATGTGCCTACTGAGAGCAACCTGTGTGCAGGTGTGATGATGATACAAGCAGCCACCACCCTTGCGCCCAGCCTCTTGGCCCCGTTTCAGTGACAGGCAGCTTAGAATGCCAATCTAAGCTTTGGCTCTGGACTTCCAACATCTGGGTCAGATGGACACTGGTTTTTCTGTCCACCAGCAGCTCATCTGTCCTCTTCAGACTCAGTTTCTCTTTTGTTAAATAGAAACAATCCTCCCACTCACATGGTAGCTTTGAGGATTTAGTAAGAATTCCTGAGCAGTGCATCTAGGATAGTACAGTGTGCGCAGGAGGCTTCTTACTCAGTGCAGGTGATCATTCCCTATCATTTATTATTGGCGTCTAACAAATGTGGGTGTGCAATAGACTAAATAAAATGGAGAAAAGCAACAAATCGGGATAAAAATGAAATATTAAAAAATAACGGACATCTATTAAAACATCTGAGAAAAACCCGTTACCAGAAAGAGGCAATTAATTTGACTTTATCTTTCGTGGTTACTAAAGCAATATTTTAATTGCTTAAAAATTGGGAACCCATTGTCGGTAGCAATTGTTGTCTAGCATAGTATGTATACAAAGCATTTTCTAATATCTTATGGGATTAGAAATAGAATGTAATCTGGACTCACTGCTGAGATGTGATCACAGAACAGGCCCAGACACTACAGACAGAATCGAGTTCATGAGCCCTCAGATGTGTCCCAGTGTGACATCTGGAGACCATGTCTGTACTAGGAGTTGGGTAATCAGTGTGTCCTCATTCCAATTTTTCAAGGTGAAATGAAAGGTCATGTTTCTCAATAATACATACTGTGGTTGGCCTTGCTGTACCAATAGCAATAACACCTGTGTCATAGAAGCAGCGTACAGGATTGACGTCAGCTGTTCTTTCACATTTTTAATGGTGAAATCAGGCCAGTGATGGTGGCTTTGGGGATAGTCACTCACAATCTGGTGGTGTAGTCACCAGCTTCTGACTCTCCATTAATTTTACATCCAGTTCACATTTTAATGGTTTCCCAAGTGCCTTCACTTTCGGAAGCAGCCATGTATTCAGCGCAGTCAGTTGCGCTTTCTGTGCTAATGGGGAATCATTTGTAGACAACTAATTCCACTTGGTTCCTGTCTCCAAACTTCACAGTAATTCCCGAGGATTGGGCGAGTGTGTTAGAACAGCTTCCTCTCCTCCTGAAACGTTACCTTCCAGTTGGCCTTTTAGACTGAAGTTCTTTCTGTAGTGTTTGCTTTTCTATGTAATTGTATCAGTTGAAAACAACTGATTTTCATAAAATCATATTGGTTCTTGGCAAATGAATCTTTGCTCTTGAAATCCTCTGTTCCATTTAAAGGCACAGGTGGCTAGTCTATTTATCTTATATCTCTATGTATTAAGTAGTTATGGATTGAGTCCTCAAATCAAAATGTATTCATCATTCTATGAATGAGTAGAAGATGACATGAAAATTATTTGAAAATAGATATTGTACTTTATTTTGTATCTAGAAGCCTGCTGCATGAAATCCATGCACTGGGTGGGGGGTGTCCCTCAGCCCAGCCTGTACCCTCTCCAATCTGGGATCCCTGGGACATCCTCCTCACAATCTGGGACTGCTAGCTCCCAACTGCTCACCTGCCTGCCTGCCTGATTGCCCCTAACCACTTCGGACTTCCAGCCTGATCACCCGCTAACCACATCCTGCCAGCCTGATGCCTAACTGCTCCCTTGCTGGCCTGATCGCTCCCAACTGCCCTCCCTTGCTGGCTTGTTCGCCCCTAACTGCCCTCCCCTGCTTGCCTGATCACCTACAACTGCCCTCCCGTGCTGGCCATCTTGTGGTTGTGGACACCACCATCTTTGAGGGTGGGGAAGCCAACCTTATCAGCTGTGGGTACTGCCATCTTTGAGGGTGGGGCAGTCAATTAGCATATCCCTTATTGGCTGTGGGTCCTGCCATCTTTACGACAGTGGGAAGGTCAGTTAGCATATTCCCTCTTTATTATACAGGACTAGGGGCCCGGTGCACAAAAATTTGTGCACTCGGGGTGGAGGGAGTCCCTCAGCCCGGCCTGTGCCCTCTGACAGTCTGGGACCCCTCAGTGGATGTCCTATGATGGCCCCAGTCTGCCAGGCGCCTTTTGTGTGTGTGTGTGTGTGTGCGTGTGTGTATGTGTGTGTGTGTCACCACTGGGGACCTGCCCCCAGCCGCATCTGAGGCTCGGAGCAGTCCTCCTGTGTGTGTCTACCTGCCAGGGGCCTGCCCCCAGGCTTGGAGCAGACATCCCCTCTATGTTGATCTCTCAGATTCTTGCCCTCCCCTGCATGTTGTTCTCTTTCTTGAGCGTGGCCAGGGCTGGGTGCGGCCTGCCTCCCAAGCTTGCCTACTGCCCATCTTCCTCCAGCCACCAGAAAGCAGGGAAAACCCCGCCTTGTGGTCAGGCCAGCCTTTTCCTGCTCCCTGATCCCTGGAAGGGACCTGGGAAGCTGCCAAGCAGGCCGCCAACTCTTTCCCACTCACCCGTCCCCTGCT
>PVJC01025740.1:0-24568 GCA_004026665.1 Murina feae | reverse complement strand
GGGGCAGGGGGGCGGGCGGTGCATGAAGGAGGCAGCTTGTCTCGCTCTCCCTCTTCCTTCCTCTCTGAAATCAATAAAAATACATATTTTTTAAAAAGACATCTCAGAGAGATTAAAAATGGCAGCAGAGTAAGTGGATGCTGCATGGACATGCTCCTAGGAACAAACTGGTATTACAACCAAAATACAAAAATCTTCCAGAATAATCAATAGAAAACTCACAGGAGAGAACCCTGATACTCGAGGACCGAAAGAAGAGATGGCATAGAGACTGGTAGGAGGGGCAGAAGTGCGGAAGGGCTGGCCAGGTGCCCGTAGACTGAAGTTCAGAGAGATAGTTCAGCTGTGGGGGGTTCCACTGAGAACTCTGGGATCTAATCCCCAAGCTGGGTCCCCCAGCAGAGAGCACCAAACTTAGGAAGGTAACTACATAACATCTAGCTGTGAAAAGCAGCAGGATGCTGTCTGCCAGGGAGTGACAGCTGAAAATTCAGGCACTCTCTTAAAGGGCCAAGGCACAAAATTCCCTGTGGAGCCACCCACCTTGTGCTCTGGCAGAGGGAGGGTGAAGTGGACTGGAGCTGTGAGAACAGAATCCAGGACTGGAGACTCCATGGAAAGAACTCAGAAGGCAGACACCCCAAGTTTCCTGGGCTGAGTCATTCCCTCACACAGTGGAGGTCGTCTTTCCCACATAGACATCTGCCTTGCCTGGGGGGAAGATAGTCCATACACCCTCTTGGAAAACACCTTGCCCTGAGGCTACTTAAGAGACTGAAAATAACCATTAGCCTTGGGGCAGAAGCAACTGCCCCACCCTATTGGAAAAACAAAATAAAACTCTCCACACCTGAGGACGATTGCCTGGGGGACAATTCAAGTCAGAATCCTATTAATCTGTAGGCAGAGGTGGTCTTTGGAGGCTTTGAGTCTACGCCTGATCCAATCAGTCAGAAACAGCCTTTTAACACTGTTCTGCACTAGAGATTGAGAGCTGTGGAGGATTTACCTAATACATAGTCACAAACCCAGAAAGACAACCAAAATGAGGAGACAAAGAAACAACCCCCAAATATAAGAACTAGAGAATTCTTCAGAAGAAGAGATAAACGAAGCAGAGATAATAAATTTATCTGAATCAGAGTTCAGAGTAATGATGGTAAAAATGCTCAACAGCATGAAAAAAGATATAGGAACCAGGAAAAACAAATAGCCTGAGATAAAGAATGACATAATACAAATAAAGAATACATTGGAAGGAACACACAGAAGATTAGGGGAAGCTGAGGATCAAATCAGTGATTCAGAAGACAGAGTTGAAAATATCACTCAATCAGAGAACCAAAAAAGAAAAAAATAATTAAGAAAGACATCTTACTTCGAAACAGAAAACAGTAACATGTATTGGAAGCAGGTGGGTGGGGCACCAGGTACTGTGCCCAGGGGAAGTCTGCGCCCCTCTCCCTGCTCAGGCCCATAGAGGGAGTGCTTCTCACTGCTTCAGAAAGGATACTGATTTCATTATCTCTCTGCTGTAGAATATCTCGTAGTTTTTTATATTCTTCCTGTTTCAGTGGCTCCTGGCAGTCCTGGTCTTTGATTTCAGAGGACATTGTGTTTGTTCCATCACCCTTCTTGTCTGTCAGTAGTTTCTGGAAGATGAGATAAGAGTTAGTGTCCATATCTCTATTCCAAGTGTGTTTCTCTGAGATGCCACCTTTCCCAATGACTTACACAAGCCAGCGTGCACATCCCTTCCTGCCTCCTGTCTGTGCCATGCAGTTGCCTACGCTTGCCATGTTTTCCTTCTCTCCATCCTTTCTCCTCTTTCCCCTCTGCTATCTGACCTCTTTTTCCCTAAACTGGGAAATTCCTGCTCCAACATGATCTCCTCTTGAACTTCCTTCCCTTTCTCCATGACCCCGAACCACTTTTTAAAAATGACACTTTCCATGCACTGCAATTATTCCTTACATATCTGTGTTCTCCATGACTTACTTATTCTTGCCTTTTCTGTGCCTCACTACACTCATAATAAATGTGCGTCATCTTACAGAAGTATGTCAAATTATAAGTGAGGTGGAAGTAGAGAGTAATGATGCTCCCATGTACCATCATCAAAGGTAAACCTAAGGCAGAGAAAGAATAAGGATTTATATGGATAAATCCAAACTGCTGAAAAACATCAAAGGTACAACTCTCTGGATATCGCTTGAAAATAAATGGTTTTTGAACATGGAACTGTTCTGTGTAGAAGGCAGAGATTCCTGGCTGAAGAATTAGAAGCCTATGATCTGAGCTTATTCACTGGCAAGTAAGAGAAAGCTCTGCAGGAATTCAAAGACAACCACAGCCTGGTTCAAAGGTCATCCCATCGGGCTGTGTGGATGGGTCCCGACCTTTTCAGAGCTGGTCAGTAGGAAAGCTGCATTGTAGTTTGAACATAGCAGACGATGGCTTCTACCAGGGGAGAGGCTTAACCCTACCTTTAAATGATGGAAACAGTGATGAATTTTACGCATATCGGCGCCAACCTCTAGCCTACTCTCTGGATCCTGGTCTTCCAGAAAGGATGTTATTTGTTTTTCCAATCTGAAAATACATAATATATGAGAAGCAACTGTGAGCTAGAAACTTTAGAAATTCTAATAGCTTGCTTGGTTAACATTGGAAGCACAGGATACCGTTCCTAGTTCTTGATGAAAATATAGTTATCTGAACAACGTGACTAAAAATTAAGGGTAAAGAAAGAAATCAACCAAGTGAAATCTGAAATGATTCAATTATTTGCAATTAATTCCCAATGAATTTTCATATGTAGCTTTCAATACAAGAATCACTGATTTCTACAAAACAAGCATTCCAGCCAAGCTGAATTTCCATGCCCCTACCTGCAACATTGCAAGAGAAAGTAATGAAAATGTTTATTAGTTTCATTAAAAATTCATGCTACTCAGCAATGACCTCAAAGATGCTACAAAACCCTTCTCATCATTCCTGGCTGACTTATATAGTCTTCACAGTGGCTATTCCAAATCTCCCCACAGCTCCCACCCCTGCCGCCACCCTTGGTTCTCTGTCAGTGACATAGCTTCTCTTTAGACCAAGAAAGTCAGAGCTGTTACAAGTGGGCTCTTTGGGTTCCTTCCCTTCATCTCAGTGTCTCTGCCTCTCCACTCAGGGCCTCTTCCTTTGTTACATATTTAGGATAATATCCCTCCTTCTCATGATCAGTTTCTCCATTTGGGTTCTCTTCAGGCCTCTACCAGTGTTGCCTGATTAGTTTCCTCTTTGTCTCCTCTCCATACTAACTCTCTTCTCTTTGCTTAAATGATTTTCCTGTGTTTTTTTTTTGTGTGTGTGTTTTCTATTCTAAAACAAAACACAGTAGGAAACAAAACACCTCCCTTTGGAGGGAACACCCAACCACACTACTCAGGAGTTCTGCTTTAGTTTAGCTTTGCGTGTGCTCACTATGGCCCTCATTATATCCTGGCGTCTGTCCCACCTTTGCTCCCCCATCTACTCTAATAAAATAGCAATATGCAAATTAACCATCGCCCTGAGACACCCAAGCCACATCCACCAGCCAATTGGAGCAGCTGTATGCAAATTAACCAATCAAAGATGGCGGTTAATTTGCATACACAGCAGAGTGAAGACTAAAGACAGCGTAGAAGGGAGCCAAGCAGTGGAGAAGGGAACAGAGCCGAGGCAGCGGAGACGGTGAAGAAGGGAGGAAGAAGGGGAGGGGGGAAGAGCCGAGGCGGCAGAGATAGGAGGGAACTGAGGTGGGCTTCGCTCCCTTCTCTGCTTCGCTCTGGCTCAGGAAGCCCTATTCTTGCAGGAATCTTCCTGCAATGGGCTACTAGTTAGTTTATAAGCATCTTGAGGCAACTATTGGCTCTTGTTCACTTTGTGTCCCTTCTCCCCAACCCTGTATGTAGACCAGTGCACACATTAGGTTCTCAATACAAATATGTTAATTAGTCAATGGGTTCATTTCCCTGAAAATGATTCCCTCAAAATGATTCTGTTGAGATGGGACTCTTTCTAAGGAAAGTGTAAGGATGGCAATCAGTATCTAAGATGCTAAGTATCATAAGAGGGCAGCAGCATATCTTTCCCACATCCTGATGAAAATATTTGCACATGTTCAGCATCTTTTTTAACTGCATACATTTCTCTTCCACTGTTGCTATCAGCCCCCTCTCACAGATGCAAGGATTTCCATCACATAGCAGCTTTGGATTTCACTTCCATCTCTTCCTATAATATGTGACATGCAATAACCGATGTTTACAAGTGAGAGGCAGTTTCTATTGCTTTTGTAAGGAGATTTTTCGGGGCTCGCCACGTGTGCTCTTTGCCGACTGACAGCATGTTCCTTTGTAGAGCTTCAAAGCGCCAGACACAGAGATTCATTTCTGGTACAAATATTTGTATATGTTTTTACCAAAGTCCTATAAAATACATGTTTATGAAAAAACCCAAACAATACAGATGTGAGTAAATTAAAAAGTAAACAGTCCTCTCTTCCTCTCCCCCCCACCACTCCCATCTTCTTTATTCACTCTCGATACCTTGAGGAATCCACTGTTAACAGCTGAAATATGTTCTTCTAGCTCTCAATGAAGCAGATTTCTATATCCATAATGAATGCATATTTTGTTAGTTTTTACAAAAATTAAATTCCATTATGAATAGTGTTCTGCATCATTATTGTTCCAAACAATTTATAAGGTATTTTTCCCTGTCAGTACATATAGATAGAGCTATTTCATTTTTTATAGCTACATAATATTCCATAGTTTGGGTCTGTTGATCTTCTCATGATGGACATTGAGGCAACATACTCGTAGTTGCTACTTTCCTCTGTCACCCATGTGGAGGCCTGGGTCTACAACTGCCACTTACTAAGTCTTCAAAAAAAAGTGACGTTTATCTACTCCTATTGTCCCTGAATACTTGGAAGGCACTCGGGCCTTTGAAAAATCACCATTAGTTCTAGGATACACTCCTTTTCTGGAGTAAAAGCATTTTGTAGTTTCCGGTGTCCATAAAATTTCCAACAGAAGTTATGGCTAATCAATCGATTCTTCCCTGTTGCTTCTTCTTTAGAAAATAATTTCTTTGTACAGTATGATGCTAAAGTGTATATTCCAGGGTACATTCCATGGGGAGGCTGCAGTGGAGTCCTGCTCATAGGAGAGCACTGGGAGAGACGTGTGCCGACAGGGAATTGCTTATCTCCCTCAGCTCCGGCCATGCTGCCCAGGCTCCTGGCTCACAAAAATAGTAAAAGGTAAGGGAGGACCAGGGACACGATCCCAAGGAAAACTTCTTCCAAAACGAGAGAATGGACTTCTCCATTCTTTCGGGGACTCGACTCGTTTGCTATAAAACTAAGAATAAAAAAATCAGGCCTTTGACAGGCAGCATTTTCCTCGGCGTTTGAGACCACAGGGAGTCTTTGGATTAAAAAAAAAAATGCCTGGTCTTCCCTCCATACATGTGTTGAACTTATTTTCTTATCAACCAAGGACTTGGCCTAATAATTAAAATATAAAAGAATGCCTAATTCAGATGTGTCCGGTGTACTTCTCTAACAGTTAGCAGTTACGATTGACCCCAAATTCCCCATATTTTCCTATCTCCAAAAGTAGTTCCCAAGTTCCTATCTGTCACTGCTCCCACTGAGGGCTCTCCGGCTGCCTAAGGAGGCCACGTCAGTATAATAGAGTCTGCCCTTTAGGAAAAGCCCAAATAAACAAGAAGCTTGACTTTTTCTCTATGCTCACAAAGAGAACAGAAAAGAACCCTACAGAGAAGTGAACGTAAATGTGTACCAGTCAGTCCTAGTCCATGCAGACAGGAAGAATCGCAGTAATTTTATGTACATATGTCTGAACCCACCCCGTGGCTGGTGGCAGGTGACCTATGGACCTTTGGTGACTACACGCATCTCCACCACACCTACTGTGTGTAGCCTGTCTCCATCACACTGACTGCATGTAGCTTAGCTCAGCAACTCTACTGTATTATAGATCTTGACATCTGGCCACTGAAGCATAGTAACTTCCATCTTGTATAAAAAAAACTGCTGTGTGAAATTCTCTGCTATTGTTAGATAGTCCCTAGTCCTATAAACTCTGTCATTGTAAACTCTGTCACTTTAAGACAGCCTCTTATTCTGTAAAATGACTTTGTTTTTAGTTCAAATAATAGAAAAAGATAAACTCAGCTGTTTGACCTTGCAAGCTAGCCATCCGATATAATAAATAATTCCCATATTCTTACGCCAAGTACAAACTCATTATGTAGTCAAGGTTACAGCTGTCTGTAACAATAACTCACACAGAGCCCTTTGTAACATCTGCAAACAAAAAGGGCTCGAAAAGTGTAAATACGGGAGACTTCCTGTATGTGGTGTTCAGAATTTGACAGAGGTGATCTGCTCTGAACCTGTGCACAATAAAGATGACTCCTAACTAACTGGCTCATTAGGCGCCTTGTCCAGCTCGCTGATTTGCAATACAACAGCCACATCTCAAGAATTGGCTGTATTTCTTAATATGTGTTTTGCCCCCTTAATTCCTTTCTTTCTGCTCCCAGTATTTCTTGCCCAAAAGTGAAGTTTGGTTTGCAACTGTATTTTTGTAGAAATCTACACTAAATACTGTGAATAAAAAAGGAAAAGCAAGTTAATTATCACTAACAATAGCTACTATTATTTGAGTGAGCCCTAAATGCTAGATAATGTTCTGTGCCTTTGAATACATCATTTTAAAAAAATATGTTTTTATTGGTTTTTAGAGAGAGAGGAAGGGAGAGGGAAGAGAGAGAGAGATAGAAACATCGATGAAAGAGAAACATTGAGGAGAAGGTGCCTCCTGCATGCATCTGACCAGGAGTCAAACCAGTGACATCGTGGTGCATGGGATGGCAATCAACCACCTGAGCCACACTGGCCAGGTTGAATACATCCTTTCTATAATCCTCACAACTAGATTCCATAAGTGCTCTTATTACCCTCTATCATAGGTGAAGAAACGCAAATATAGAAGGTTAAATATCTAGCCCGAGATCACACAGCTTGTAAAAGGCAGAACTGGACTCAAACTCAGGTAGGCTGACTTCAGAAGCCAAGTTTTTAAGTACTGTATTTCTCATATTATAGAAAAGTTATATTTAAATGCAATCTTGGACAGTGTACTCATAAAAAAGTGTGCCACGCCTACTAGAATTCTTTGAGGAGGTAAATAGGTGAATAGGAAAGCAGGATGAACTGAGCAGCAGTTGCTTAGACCTTAACAAGAGCACTGGCCTACATGATGTACAACAGTAAGAGAAGCTAGGGAAGAATCACAGTGCCCCACACCAGGAGATCAGGTAAATAAATGGCGGCACAGTTACGTACTGAGTTAACTAACTATGGTGGTGAAGAGAGAGGTTTATTTGTTGACATCAAAGTAACTATACTATGTTATGACAGGTTAACAAGAATCTCTCCACAGGGGTTCTGCAAATGTCAGAAGAGAAGAGATAAAAAGGAAGGAAAGGAGGAAGGAAAGAAAGAAAGGAAAGATGGAGGGAAGGAGAGAAGGAGGAAGGGAGGGGGGAGGAGGGAGGGAAGAGAGAAAGGAGAGAGGGAGAGAAGGGGGAGGGAAGAAAGCCTGAGACTTGCCCACTTGCCTTTGGCTCAAGAACATTTATTATCTCCCTGTGAATAGAGACACCAGTGACCCAAACTGAACTCGCTCTTCTGTTATATTCTTATGATTATGTTACATTTGACTGTTTATTAAATTAAGTTCACTGTTTATACATTGAGTGTGATTATGTTTTTATTATTCTGAAATAATCTTTGTTTCTAAAAATATTTTATAAACATGTTCCTGTCAGCATTAGCTCCTAGAAACAGGCTGGAAGCCATATCTCTATGGTGGGAAAGTTAGAGAGCGGACTGGGAGTACGCAGGAATAGCATACTTAAAGGGGGGGGCATGGCAGCTGCGGAACCCTGGGCAGCTGTGTGTGTGTGTGTGGGGGAGTTCTCCGGGAGGGGGAGGAGCCTGCCCTGGTGGCTGGGGGACAGTGACAGAAGCATCCCACAGTTGCAGTATCGCTCCAGGGAGTTTGCTAAACACAGGCTGATCTGGAGCTGGAGGGAGTCGGGGGAATAAAAAAATCCCAGCTGGTGGCCAGGGCTGTTTCATGGCAGAATCATGGACGTGCCTGGTATCCCTGAACTGACGTTCCTTAGTTCATCCGGCTTCTCACTGGTTCCGGGAGGGGAGCAGGCAGCTCATCCCAAAGAGCCAGGGAGGGGTTCTGAGTTAAGAGCCTAACTGGTGTCGACTGCACCAAAAAGCATCAAAATCTGCCTGACGCCTGCCACTCACCTTGCCGGGGAGGATGGCTCCCCGCGGAGGGCCGTCTCGGACAGGCTAAGAAATGGGGATGCGGACCCACTACAGGTGCTTCTCAACATGGGCCAAGACTCCGAGAGGGCTGGGTAACAGCGATAAAGATATAACAGAAGCCTTGATGGCGCTTACTGTCCAGGAAAATGACAATTAAATAGGAAGAACGAGCGAACAGCTACACAGTTCAAAAAACTGATCAGGGTAGATACGAGATGTGGTGAACTATTAGGCTGAACAATCTCAATTATTAACTAATTCACCAACCAATATGGGTCACAACGTTCGCATCTGTAAAATACGCAAAGTACCATCCCCTTTAGACTCTTCACACTCTATGAAGTAAGATAATGCGAGGAACGGAGGGAGGGGATTGCTGCCTGGCCCGTTAGTGCCTTGCTATGCAAAGTGTGAGCAGGAGGGCACCCAACAGGCACCGTCATCACTGGGAGCCTCTCGGCTCCACCTCAGACCCCTGGACCAGGACTCAGGCCTGTCCCAGACCTGCTGACTCTGCATTTAAACACATTCCGAGTGATCAGTTTCACACTAACTAATGTTCAAGAAGCATTAGAAGGCCAACTATTATTGCCTGTTGAGTCAAGAATACATGCTGCATACGCATCTTCTCAGCCCTGGAAACCAAACAGGTGGGTAACTTGCAGTGTTAAATGATCCTGGCCCCTGTGCTAGCGACTCTGCACGTGTTTTCTCATTTCAGTGGAAAAAGAAGGAGCGAGAATGCCGCCATCGGTTTTCCTTTACCCTGCCTTCTCCCAATTACTTTATGACGACGTTTACTGCACGTTCATTACACGTCAGGCACGCTCAGTGTGGACTTTTGTTATTCATCTGCACAGTAAACCTATTCATTAGTCTCGCTCTTTCATACACGCGGACAGGAAAGGTCAGAGAAGCTAAGTGCCTCGCATATTGTTGCAAAATAAGGGAATGGAAACAGTGGGGTTTAAAAACAGGTCTTTTGAACCAGGAGCCCCACTCTTGCCACACAAAGCTTCTCAATCGATTCCAAAATATCTCTGCCACCTCCTCACAATCCCTGATACGCTAAATTTGTCTCTTCAGAACTCTCCCGCACACGTTTTAAACCAGCAAAGATGCAAACAACAAGGTCGATGGGATCGTCCAATACATTTCGCGCCCGGCATCTCAAACATGAAAATTTAACAGGATGCGATAACGGGGGTCCTGAGACCTGGTGGAGGGACGGCAAGGGAAGGCCTTACTTCGACTTTGCTAACACGATGTGCTTCTTTGGTGGGGTGTGACCCTTTAAAACATACACTGTTGCGATAGCCTGTAATTTACAAAAGGAAAGTTCAGATAAGAGCAACAGATCCACGATGTATGATTAACTGCAATTCGCAGGACATGAAAAACTGAAGGCCGAGACTGTGCCCACAGGACCACGACCAAAAGAAACCAAACAGATATTTTTCAGGGTCATCAGTTTCGTGTTTGTTTTTTTGTTAGATTCTGCTGAAAGAACGATTCCCAATTGGCTTAAAGGTAGTTACGGCAAGATTTTTTTCTTTTGGAGCTCTCTGGTCTGTGACAAGTATGACATATGTTACACGCTCCCCCAGCCCCAACCAGTAAGCGAAAGATAAGGCCCCTCGAATATAAGGAGCTGAGTTCAGTGTCAGCCACTTCCTTGGAACGAGCTCTGTTGAACGCCAGCAGGAGGCTGGGGAGTTCATGGTTTGGTGATGCAGAGGAAATGCCTATGCGGACTTTCCCTTCAAGGTTTATCTGAGTGCAGGCTTCCCTTGCCTCCAAAAACACACAGCTTTGTGGCGCCTCCAACGCAGAGCAGCGCGGCTTCTCGGTACTATCAGTGTTCTGAAGTAGCGGACGCGAGAAGCCCACATCCATGGTGAAACCGGTTTGCCTCTTTAGTGGGAAGATGCGGCTTTACTTAGAGGGAATGCACTTGTGGCCACAGACTTTAGTTTATGGAAACTTAAAAACTACTTTGAGATAATTTTAAATAAACTAAAGAAACTGTAAAGCTATCAAAGATATCCTAAAAGCCCTTTTATAATGCAACGATGAAGGCTTTGGAAAAATTATAAAAATTAATTCTGATTTTATCAATCCAGATGGTCATAAGTCCCATTTACTTAAAGGCACACACCTTGATACGATGAAACATTTTGAACTTCAGTAGACATACAAAGTCTCCGTGGTTCAGAACAAGTGTAAGTAAGAGATGAAAAGAACAAATTGATCAATCCATAGATATTCGTAATTCTCTCTTCACTTCACAGATGCTCCGTGCATCTTTTGAATGCCTTTGTTTGCTATGCTACTTGGGTTTCATGTGAGCATGAATGCTCATTTGCATAACTCCATAATAAATTAGAAGCTGGCTCACGGGGAAGAGCATGGTGGTGTGGTAGGACGGGGGCGTGTGGAGAAGCCAGTTGGTGGACAGGATCGCTGGCCGCAGGGACCGTAAGACAGGTCACACCACGGCGGCAGCAATGACAGCCAAGAGAATCAAGGCGTCCGGTCACAGGGCAGAGACCAAAGGGCTGCGAGAGGGGTTAAGCTGGGCCAGTGCTCAGAGGAGAGCGCAGGAGAGATGGCTACCCAGGGAAGGGCTGGGGGAAAGGGGTCAGGTTAGAATGTGCAGGAACTACCAAGAGAGCCCCTCTGAGGAGAACACGGGGCATAGGGAGCAGGTAAGATCTGGGGGGCAGGAGAAGAAAGGCAAGAGGGGAGGACGGGATGGGGAGGTAGGAGAACAAGGAGAGAGAGATGGGGGGAGGAGACGAGAGGAGAGAAAGGCAGACCGAAGGTGGATCAAATCAGAGCATCCCGTGGAGCACAAATCCATCGGGAAATTTGGAGAAATAGGGCCAGAGAGAAGTGGACTGGACTCTCCCATAGCTGCATCTCTCCATGGTTAAAGTTCCCCAGCTACAGACTTTCCTTCATTCATTTAAAGGAGCAGTAAGAGCTTCAGCCATTCTTTGGGCCTACTCTCTGAACTCTTTTTCGGTATTTCTGACTTGTATGAAATTATATTTGTAGACGACATTCAACTTTAGAGATAAACATTTCTCGGCTGGTTCCATTAGCAAACATTCCACATAACAGCCTTGGTTTATATTAAAGAAAGTTAAATTATAAATATATATTCCACATATATGCGTACATATTTTCTAAATAGACAACTTGTAAAAGTTTTAAAAGACAGATTTCAAAAGATTTTGTTATGTAAAAATAAAAAGTAAACCCTTGTGGGTATGTTCTCATTTGATAGCAAATAATTAGCTTTACTCTATCTTATGAAAAATAGTATAGAGCTGTTTTGGAAACGTCTTAGTGTAATATTAAACCCAAAGCAAGTTTATGTAAGATGAGTCATACATTATCATCAGGTTCTATGTTAAATTGAAGATGGGTTTACGAGGTAAAGACAGAGACCCCATGATGCAAAAAAATCACAATAAGCAATATTGAAACGTTAATGAATTAAATGTTGTGAAAAATGACATTAAGTGACAAAGACAATGATGCAGGAGCTACAAAAGGAAAAGCACAAGTTTAGACCAGAAACAAAGAGGACGTGGGCACACGGGGCATCTCATCAGGTTCTGAGTGGGACGATGCGGGGCTGTGGTCTCCTCCCAAATTTATCAATAAAAGTGCAGTCAATCTGATAAAAGTCCCAATGCATTTTTTCCCAGAAAAAATGCACACACACACACACATTTAATATATCTATTCTAATAAAAGTGTAATATTAAAATTAACTGTTTCCTCGGGATGGGGTAAGCCACGCCCCCCAGCCAATCAGAATGAGGGTATGCAAATTAGCCCAGCCAAGATGGCGGAGGCCTCGCATCAAGGTCCAGCAGGGCAGACAGAAGACCACTGCCCCGGGATCCAGGCGGCAGCCCCAGGGCGGGAGGGGCGATCCAGCTGGAGGCTGGAAAGCGATGGATCTCGGGACAGGCACTCGGAGGAAGGAGCACAGGGACAGAAAGCTGCAGCAATGGCGTTGGAGCAGGAACGAGCACAGGGACAGGAAGCAGCGCCGATTGGTTTGAGCAGGAACTGAAATCGGGTGTGAGTAGGAACAAGCACAGGGACAGGAAGCTGTGGCAGCTGGTTTGAGCAGGAATGAGCACAGGGACAAGAAACAGAGGCCATAGGTTTGAGCAGGAATGGTGATCAGGTTTGAGCAGGAAGGAGCACAGGGACAGGCAGCAGGGCCTTGCTCCTGGCCGCCACCTGGATTTGTATTGCCAGCAGGCACGCAGGGGCAGGGCCAGGAGTAGGGCCAAGTAGCATGGCCTTGCTCCAGCAACCGTGATTGTATTGCCAGCAGGCATGTACAGCCGCCAGGCAGCAAGCATCAGGACCTGCTCCTTAGTCGCCACCGTGATCTGGTGATCTGGGAGTAGGCAAGTGTCAGGGGCAGGCAGCACCCAGCCCCAGCCACAGCTCAAGGGAGAGAACAACACACAGGTGAGCCAGGAGCCTGAGAAATCAATGCAGAGGGGTGCCTTCTCCAAGTCTCCACAGTGTGGCTGGCACTATGCCCCCAGGAGACAGACACAGAGATGAACATACACACACACATGGGTCACCTGCTCCGAGCCTCCTATGCAGCTAGGGGCAGGTCCCAGGCAGGGACACACACACTCATACATACACACACACACACATGGAGTGCCTGCTCTGAGGACAGAGCAGCTGGGGACAGGCCCCCAGTGGGCACACACAAATACACGCACATGTGTGGGCACACACACACATACACGGCACCTGCTCTGAGTCTCCACTGCCAGACTGTGGCCATCAGTAGGACATCCACTGAGGGGTCCCGGACTGTGACAGGGGGCAGTCCGGGCTGAGGGACCCCCCACCCAAGTGCACAAATTTTTGTGCACCGGGCCCCTAGTTTTAATATATAACCCAAATATTAAATATATATTTTGAGGGGCGAAGGCCCACAAATCCCCCCATGAAAAATCCAGGTTACAAAACAGTAAAGTATGAGTTTTAACTAAAATACATATTTATATGTGTTCTTGAAAACTTTGAAGGATTATACCCAAATAATAATTGTTATCATTGAGTGCTGGAATTACAAGCGATTTCTCTCTTTTTTCTTTCACATTAGCCATGAATACAGCAATAACCTCTTTTCCACAATGAATGTAAACTTTTTGTAAAATAAAAAAAAATGTCAAAACTCTACAACTCTCACGTGAAAATTTAAAAAATGGATATAATTGTAAAACTTCACTTGTAACAAATTCGAATTGCTTTTCCTGAAGGCAGGGCCTGGGGGAGAGACACCGTGTTTGTTATTCGATCCTGACATAAAGCTCCCGGGTAAAAGGAAGGCTGTCACTTGGCTTCCAGACGGTGTGCCTGGCTGACGTGCTCTGGTCCCTTATTTTGGGTCCTGGCTGCAGAGGTTGGCCGCTGTGGCTGCATTTGTTTATCATCCTTTGAGCCAGCTATCAGGGACCGGGTGTTCGGCGCCTGTACCTTATTATTTCCACACTGTGGGCTTTCTTCACCTGGCACTAACCATAGAAGCTGAAATTAGAACAAACATTTGCTTCAGGAAGTCTTTACAAATGCCCAGCTCCAGGTAGACGCAGATTTTCCCTGTGAAGGGGATGCGAGGGAAGCAAGAAAGAAACACAGTATTCCTGGCTCTGATGAAGAAGGGTCACATTCCTTCTTTTAAAATAATTCCCTGAAGCTAAAAACAAACAAACAAACAAAACACACACACACCCCCAATAACAAAAAGCAAAGGCATTAACACACAAGGCACTAACTGACTGGAGAATGAAACAGTATGTTCATGCCTTCACACTCGAGACTCCCTCGCAGAGCATCCAGTGCTTGGACTCGCGATGCAGGCACTGTGGAGGTCAAAGAACCCAATGTGTCAGCCGTGGTCCAATCCACGGGCCGGCCGTTCACGCCTCACCCTTTATTTTTAATCTGCTCTCGATATTCATTCATTTGGCCCATTAGAACACAACGCGCTTGAAACGTTAGGAGAATAAATTAATCATTAAAGTACAAGACAGCCCTGGGACGGAGACGTGCCTTTTAAATCGTATTAGATAACCCTCTCTTAAGAACTCAGATGCTTCCATAAACGACCCCGGGGTAACTAACACAAGCTGTAGACCGTGCTTTTAGTTTTGGCGTTAATATCTTCAAAATGTAGTGTTGGGACCCAAAGCACTTTGTACCAAAGTGGAAAGACCTCATCTGCAGTGAATTACATCTCATGAGGGCTTTCAGAGATCTGATTTTTATGAAATAAGAGAGACAGTAATAGCCACTCGTGGCCTCTGGGATATTTAATCCACAGCGTGGAGGTTATTGCTGTACAGCCAGCCAGCGCTCGAAGCCGGGTAAGGATGCCTAGCACACAGGGGATGTGAATTCAGAACAACGTCAGCAGATATTCTGTCGGTTTTTTAAAAACATTGGTTACTTGGAATTAACTGCTTGGTAAATATTGACCACGGTACAAGATGTTTCTCAATATTCTACCCACTGAGGCATTTTAGAAAAGAACTACATTAGGGGCTTAAATCCATCACTGCATAAAGGCATATTCTAAGAAGACGGGAAATAAATATCAAGAATGGACCGACTCCTTTATTTCACATCTATTCAGAGAGCATTTACTGGCTGCCGACCTCCTATGATGTGTGTTTTCACCTTCCCTTCCCTGTAAACCTGTTCTATAAATAGCTTTGAGTTGGTGTTCAATGGTACGTACTAGTAAAAAGAAAGGTTTAAATGCAAATATCAATGTTATTTTCAAGGCGAAATTATTTTTGGAAATCATGCAAGTGAAATAACAACTGTGATCATACAAAATAAGGCTGAAATAGGGTTAGAAATATTACATGGGACACATACGAAAGCATTATCTGTTGTTCGTGTGAAGTTCAAATTCAGCCGGATGCGCTGCATTTTTGTTTGCGAGAGCTGCCACCCTAAGCTGAAAGGCAGAAAGACCTGCGGCTTTGCACACTGCGGGACTCCTGGACCCAGATGCACAGGGGCCCCGGTGATTGCTGTTGGTTAGTAACCTAGTCACTAGCGACAAGGAGAGGTAGGCCCCAGGCCACTGCTGCTTTCCTGAGAGAATAAAAAGGTTCTGTAGACACTGCCCACAACATCCAAATGCTTCCCCACTAATAACACACTCCATTTGCAATTGATTTTAAAGCTAAAACTTCCGAGAGCTGTGAGACTGCCTAGGACCCTCCAGGAGCCTGAGTCTGTGAAGGCTGATTTCCTCAGGAACATTCATCCAACTGGGAGAGTCCTCTCCGAAGTCACATCACTTCTCTGGGTCTGTTTACGAACCCAGCAAATAAGGAAGCCAGACACGGCCTTTGTCCTGTGGATCCTGCTCTGTCTGAAATGTTCTCCTGTCCCGTGGCTTTTCCCAAATGGTCTTAACTCACGGGTCTGCGGAAAGTCGTCCCTCATCTCCCCACTCAAAAGTAATTTCTGCCCCTCCAAGGACCCAGCCCCCCTCTCATCCACATACCACCTTCTACCTTCTGTTATGGATATTCGTGCACGCGTCTCCCTTACAAGACTGAACTCGCCAAAGCCGGACCATCCCCAGTTCACTCTGCAACCCCCAACTGCCATCCAGCACCACGCACCTCACTCTGCTTCATGCCCTGCCGTGGCCAGGGACATGGGTGTCTGTGCCTCCCAGGAAGGCGGCCTTTTTAGGGGCATTTTGTGGAAGTCCCTGCCTGTGCGTTTCCTGATTCATGTCAGACTCCCCACATTTTTTAGTCTAAAATGTGCTGCCTCTGAACAGATCTGAGAAGCAGCAGGAAGAGAAATGGCTAACACGAGGAGAACACCGCTGCACGCATTCTGGAGGCTGTGCAACCGCAGCAGGAAGTCTCCGCTATGAAAAGGCTGACTGGGGCCGCTTATGGACTGCACAGACAGGTTGCCTTTACAGCCCAAATAGGGTCCAGCATCCACAGCAGAAAGCATGGCCATGTGAGTGCGGAGGGGAATCTGGCTTGAAGCAGGAGACAGGCAGAACAAGACCAGGAAAGAGATGGTACCTGAGCCAGAAGCAGAAGAAATCCTAGGGGAGGGTCCACAGCGACACCTCCACCTACACAGTGAGCTATCACAACCTTTATGCTATTTGCAAGGAATAGTCATGAAAGGGAGTTTAAGCCATCAAGTGTTTTTTCAAAAAAGGATGCTGAGAAGACGAGAACATAAATAGCAAACCCCAACCTTTTAGAGGCACACACCTCGCTTCCCTAGCTCAGTCAGGACACACGTGCTCAGTGGGCCAGAGCTCAGCTCAGCCGAGGAGGAAGGCTCTGCTCGTGCCGGGGAAGCCCTGGGCAGGGCAGGGTCACCAGAGAGTCCCCGAAGAGCAGGTAAAGTCCTGTGTGATCCCAGCCATCTGAGCTTCCAGTGCGAACAGTCAACGGAGGCCACGTTAGCACGTTTCTGAGAAGCCGGCCATACCGACTGAAACAAACAAGAAATCCTTTACATTCCCGCTCTTCCTCTTTGGCTGATAACAGTGGAGAATGAAGGGGTGAACTTTGGAAAAGTTAGTTATCTGACCCAAATGGTGGCTAATAAGAATAATTAGGACCTGTCCTGTGTTTCTTGGTAACCACCCCATAGGTTAGTGGCCCCATGATTGCTTGAACTATGAGGAATGTCATTACTGGCATGAGCTCTTGAGTTTTATCAGCTGTGGCTACTTCCACATAAACTGTCTCATAGGAAAACAAGCCCTGGTTAGTATACTCCGTACACGCCAACCGAGCCAACGGCAGTGGGCGGGTGTCTGCTCTACGGCCTGTTCTCCGTCTTATGCGGAAGCCAATCCCGGAGGAGGGAAAGGGGGATACCTTTCCCCCCAAGCCCGGTCCTTGTCACCTTCTCAGACATTCCAAAGGCCATTTCTCCACCACATTGTTGGAGCCAGTGAACAACAGTGAAGAAGAGCCAGGAGTCCAGGTCGGCCTTGGTTTCTGATAACGAACAAGATAGAAGAGTCAAGCCAATCTAGAATGTTGCTCCCATTTTGCCCTGCAGATGCCTTCAAAGCAGGACTCAGGCTTACGTCATCACTGGAAACTCCACATCTTTGTGGCTCAAAGGCCAGCAAGAGTAGCTCTGGAGACGGACAAAACAGCACTCAGATTCTGACTCGGCATCTCATCGTGCTTAGCTGAATGTTATTTGCCTCGCGAAGCTATTGTGGAATTTTTATTAGACTACGTATATAAAAAAACGTAATGCAGTGCCTATTGGCAAGTGCTCAATAAATGGTATTTATTTTTATCATAACTATTACTACATGTTTGCTGAGTGATGTGATTATAACTTATGGAAAATGTGATGAGTTAACGTATTGTATCTTCAACATATTTTTAAACATCTTTACTTGGTCTGATCATAAACTTTTTGCATTATACACAAGTAAAACACAGAATAAAAATTTACTCCAATCCTGGAACCCCAGGATGATACTGTGAAACTTTAATGTTTATCCTTCCTTGTTTGTAAGCATATATGCATATATGTGCATGTGTGCATATATGTAAATGCACTTTTGTTATAAAGGTAACAAATATATAGTTTGGAAGTGTTCCCAGCTCAGCGTCTCTCTGTATAGGTTTCACTGACATTGACATCTGCTGCATTATATTTATATTCCACTGAAGGAATGTATCATAACCCAACCCTTTGTGATAAATGGTATGATAAATACCTTCATACATATATCTATGTGTCCTTAAGGACACATTTGTAGACATTAAATCGCTGAACCAAAAAGCACAGCCACTTGAGAAGTTTGTACAAATGCTCTCCAAAGCTGTCCTGCAAGGGGAACATGATAAAAATGACACGTGGAATCTGCTCAGCCCTCAGGACATGCTTCCTGCCCACTGCCCCCTCCCTGGAGTGTCTCCTCTGCCTGCAGTGTGAGAGAGAGATCACCAGCGTAGTTCGTCACCCTTCTCATTCTCACCAACAAGACTGGAAAAAAAATTCCATCTCATTTTAATTGGCATGTCTTCGGTAATCAGCAGCCTTTGTTTCTTAACGGTTGCTTTCTTCCTCCAAACTTACAGGAAAAGTGATGGCTATTGGGGAGTAAGCAAGGAGAGATGTAGAAGGAAGAGGATGCATGTGGCCGCAAATTTCAATTAGGGGCTCAGGTGAACTAAAAGGCCGCTATCCGCACTGTGCGGCGCTGATCTGGCAAGCCCACCAAGGAAAGCCGAGGAGAAGCACTCACGGTGGGAGGTGAGCTTGTGAATGAGGAGCGGAGGAGCGATCTGATTTCTCCAGCAAAAGTAAGAAATTATATGTCAGGCAGTAGCTACCGTGGTATGAATGATGACCCATTTTTGATGCTGTGGCAAAAGTCATCACAGGTATGCTGAGTTAATAAGGAAACCACTAGAGAGACTGGGCTGGGAGGACAGGAGTAAGAAAGAAGAACACCGAGACCCAAGGTATAAAGTACTCGTCTCAAGTCATCACTGCTTCTTAGAGGTAGGTGGCTGGAAGGAGGACAGGCTGTTTGGAGGCCAGTCAGGGCAGGGTTGCCTTTTGGGGCGTGGGCCTTGCCTGGAAGGATGCCAAGGCAGGCAGAAAGCAGAGCTCCCCTACTGATGCTGGGTGAGAGGGCTCCAGAGGTGTGGGCCAGGGTCAGCGGGAGGAGGAAACGGGGCACCTGCATGGGGCAGCTTATGTTTTATTCTGGTGGGCCTTTGTCGGAGTTGAGTGTATACTATGAACTTGAATTTTACATAATATTTGGGGCTAATTCTCCATTACGTTTTGCCAAAAAAAGGGTCTGTGGAACTATCATTTTTTTGATAGTTATAAATTAAAAAGAAGTAGAATTTCCCCCAATGTTTAGCCGACTACAAAGATAATCATCATCTCATAGCCCAACAAATGACACAAATGGTTCTGGTCCCCTTTGGGGGCATGAACTTTATCGGCACTAGGATGTCCTGCACTGGGATTCTCTACTGTAAAAAAAAAAGTTTGAATTTTGTCTCAAGTCTCAGATCTTTTCCTAAGTGTCAGAGGTGAGTGTCCATGGTACTTGGTAACACTGCTGAGAGCCCTCAAGTTTGCTTTGATATTATGTGTGGATGCTTCTTAGAGAGGGTCACTTTTTTGCATTTTATTTTAAAAAGTTTGATCTAAAAAGACAGTTATTTGGCTAATTAACTGATCTTCCTTTGATTAGGTCTTCTACCCTTCTGGTTTTTATTGCCCATTTTTCTCAATCTTTAATTTTTTTTCAAAAGCAGATGTCACTCATCCTCACATAGTTCCTTCTAAGCCTGCGCCAGGCTTCTGTCACAGACTGAGAAGTGGTTATAACACTCGGGACTGATAGTTAAGGCCCAGAGTTCAGCACAGAAAGGCCCAGGGATGGAATAGAATTTCTCCAATCCCAACACCTCTTCTCCTAAGCTAAGACACACTGTTCCCTCTGAACTCTCTGTAGCCCACAGATTTGTAAGCAAATGAGATCAGTTAGAAGACATCCTCAAAGGCTAGGTTCTAAGGTCATTCAAAAAGTTACCCCCATCAAAAAATTCCACAACCAAGTAATCAAACAAAATCCTTCTCAGTATTAACAACAATTTTTCAACTCAATTCCTCTTGAACATTTAGAAAACTTCAGGATGTTCACGAACAGTTTTATGTTTGTGTATTTTTAGCACACTGTTTACAGATGTTGAAATGCTCAGTTCAGCAAATGGGAAACAGAAGTCTTCTCTGACATGTCCAGAATTTGAAAGAAAAAATGGAGAGTTCAGAATAAAAACAACTGGAAAGGACCTGAGAGCAGTATTAAGTTATTAAAATAGAATGTTCACGTCAAAGTTCCCTGGAGAGAGGCAAGAGGATTCCAATTGGCAAAAGTCCTGGAGAACAGGCGGAGGGGAGAGCAGGAGCTTGAGGCCCCATGACTCGATGGTAGATATACCGTTCCTACTAGTAAGTCCCTTGGGAAGTCATGGAGGCAATGAAGCCTCATCAACATCATTCAGGCAGAAAGTGTCTGCCTTCTGCTCCTGGCATCTTTCTCATGCACTCAGACATGGCATGCGTGTACATACTGCTTTCTTCTTTATGTCTGTTTCTTAAGAGTTTTTACAATGAGGACATATTACTCACATGCTTAGGTATAGTATCTAATCTAATAAAAGAGTAATATGCAAATTAACTATCACTCCAAGACACTTAAGTCATGCCCACCAGTCAAGCCACGCCCACCAGCCAATCAGAGCGGCTGTATGCAAATTAACCCAGCCAAGATGGCGGCCGGCAGCCACAGAGATAGAGCAAATAGGAGGCTTCCATTGCACCAGTGATGGAGTTGAAACTGCCTGCCTAGGCAGGCCGGGCCTCTGCTCAAGGCAACAATGTTTCAATTATAGAAGCCATGGAGCTGAAGCAAACAGGAGGCTTCATTGCCTGACTAGGCCTCCACTCAAGAAAACAAAGTTTCAATTATAGAAGATAAATAAACCCCAGAAACCTGATTCCAGCCAGCCTTGCTGGGATGTTGGGTCAATGGGTGCTGTGGGCAGCCTGAAAACGGCTTGGCCAGCCTGCAAACAGCAATCAGCCCCTCACCCAGGCTGGCCAGGCACGCCAGCAGGTGGACATCCCTGGAGGGGTCCCAGACTGCGGGAGGGCACAGGTCGGGCTGAGGGAGGCAAACAATTGATGTGTCTCTCTGACATCCATATTTCTCTCTCTCTCTCTCTGTCTCCACTTCCCTTCCACTCTCTTTAAAAATCAATGGAAATATATCCTTAGTGAGGATTTTTTTTTTGTGCACCGGTCCCGTTATATAAAATCACTTGCACATATTTACAAAGATTTTGTTTAAATTTATAATTTTATTTAAATAAAAATATATACTTTATGCATAGGTTCTCTTTATTTTTAAATTTCCAAATGCCTTGGAGGTTTCAGCAAATCGTTCTCACTTAGGGAGTATGTGGAGCTCTGTTATGGTTAGGAAGTGGATAGTAAGATGATAGCAATTCTAATTTGGAAGCATCTTATGAACATTCCATTCTGGAAATTTATAGTTTTTGTTTTATTTATCCATTTAGATATACAGTCTTATATCAACCATGTAAGGAAAACACCACTCTGAAGTGAATGATTAATAGTACACAACATTATAGCCAGAATATACAAAAACTAATACAAATATTAATGATAAAAAATACTTGAAAGTTAAAGGTCCAGAGGCAGATCAATTTAGAACTCAAAACCAACCATGTGTGCTGCAATTATTTGTTATATGCCGAGAGAACATTTGTTTTTAATTCAGCTGTGAAATTTAGTGTAAAAGCTGACTTAATAAAGAAGGGCATTTTTTCTGTTGTTCTTAATTAAGTGCAACAATCTTATTCTGCCACTTGGAGGTGTGAAATCAGCAAGTGACATTAATTAATTTAGAAATAAACATCTAAAAACTTTTATTGAATTTATTGGGGAGACATTGGTTAATAAAATTATATAGGTTTCAGGTGTGCAATTCTATAGTACATCATTTGTATATTGCATTGTGTGTTCATCACCCTTCGTCAAGTCTCCTCCCATCACCATTTACCCCCCTTGTACCCTCTTCGACCTCCTCCAACCCCTTTCCTCTCCAGCAATCACTGTGCTATTATCTATGTCTATGAAGGGTTGTTTTTTTTTTACTTTGCTTACTTCCTTCACTTTTTCACCCAGCCTCAAAAGCCCTCTCTCCTCTGACAGCTTGAGTCTAGTCTTTGCATCTATGACTCTGCTTTTATTTTGTTCGTTAGTTTGATTTGTTCATTAGATTCCACATATAAGTGAAATCATATGGTATTTGTCTTTCTCTGACTGGCTTATTTTACTTAGCATAACCCTTTCCAGATCCATCCATGCTTCATCCAGAGTTGTTTCTTCTTCTTCTTCTTCTTCTTCTTCTTCTTCTTCTTCTTCTTCTTCTTCTTCTACAGCTGAGTAATATTCCATTGTGTAAATATACCATGGCTTTTTTATCCACTCACCTACTGAAGGGCACTTTGGCTGCTTACAAATATTGGCTACTGGAATAAATAAACATATATGCTGCAATAAACATAGGGGTGCATATATTCTTTCTAATTGAGATTCTTAGAATATATTCCCAGAAGTGGAATATCTGGGTCATAGGCAGTTCCATTATTAATTTTCTGACAAGTATGAGGTGATATCTCATTGTGGTTTTAAGCTGCATTTCTCTGATAATTAATGAAGTTGAATATTTTTTCATATGAATTTTTGCTATCTGTATGTCCTCTTTGGAGAAGTGTCTATTCAGGTCCTTTGCCCATTTTTTAAAAAAAAATCCTCACCAAGGATATATTTCCATTGATTTTTAAAGAGAGTGGAAGGGAAGTGGAGACAGAGAGAGAGAGAGAGAAATATGGACGTGAGAGAGACAATCAATTGGATAAATCCTCTAGACAAAAATTCAGCAAAGAAACAGCAATCCTGGGGGTCAGCGCATGTCATAGTGAGCGGTCGAGCAGCCTTAGCATATCATTAGCATATTACACTTTGATTGGTTGAACAAACGACCTGACAAGTGGACACTTAGCATATTAGGGTTTTATTAAGTAGGATTTTTATTGACAGATGACATAGATGATGCTGGTTTGTAGTTTTCTTATATTTGTCTGCTTTTGATATTAGGACAACAATGGCCTTGTAAAATGAGTTGGGAATTATTTCTTTCTCCTCTGTTTTCTGAAAAAGTTTGTATTGAATTGGTGTGAATTATGACTTAACTATTTGGCAGACTTTTTGTAATTATTTTTGGCTTCAAATTTTCTTTGTTGGAAGACTTTTACTATAAATTCATTTTCATACAGATATAGGACTATTCAGGTTCTCTATTTCTCTTGAGAGAGTTTTGGTAGTCTGTGTCCTTTAAAAATCTGTCAAATTTATCAAAGTTAGCAAACATATTGACACAAGTCACTCATAATATTCCCTGGTTATGTCTCATCTTTCTACACTGTTAACTATTAGTACTCTGAGTCATAAAAAAGGGAGATTTCCCCCCATTGGAAAATATTCAACAAATGGAATGTTTAAATATGTATATGTAGATAGATATAAAGGTAGGGAATGGGGTAAAAAGATAAATTCAGTTGGCAAACTTTCTGCAGTAGGTTTGAATGTAGGTGATGTGGTCCTGTGGATCTTGATTACTATGTACTTCAGATCAGATTAAAGAATTTCTGAGCTGACTTTCGTCTTGATTTCAGTATTATATCAACTCAATACATCATTCCAAAATTTAAATCTTCAGCCTCAACCTTCCCTCCAAGTCCCAGAATTCAACCTGCACATCATGTACTCCTTTATTATGTTAAGAACTTAACATTGCTTATTCTCAACCAATACCTTTCCCACTGTTTCATACCCTTAGTGCCTGTTTTAAGTCTTGAGGTTTTACTATTCTCCCTTCTTCATCTCTTTTATATTTGTAGCCATCACTTCTGTTGTTCTTCATCTCTTTCTCTCACGGTTGTTACTGAGTCTTTTCTCTCATCGTCACTCCAGACCTGATTGTGGTTCATTCCTGATTTCTTACTGCTGCTGATTCTATTCATTGGGTAGCCAGAAAAAGTCTTCACCCTGTCAATTTTTTCATCACTCTATTAAAACAGCACCTCCTGTTTTATTTTCCTCTTTGTACATTCTGCTCTTTGAAATGCTCTGTATTTCAGTTATTAATCTTGTGTACTATCTCTCTTCCACTAGAATACAGCTCCATGAGGACAAGCAAGGACTTTGTTTTGCTCAGGCCTATATTCCAATACCTGGAACAGTGCCTGGCATAAAGAAAGAGCATAATAAACATTACTGAACAAATGAATTGCAATGCTCTGAAATCACAGTGTTCCCTAGACATCATTAAATGAAGTAGTAGCTACACTGCATATGGTATTCATAACCCATCACGAAGTCACCATTTATCTGTCAAATCCAATTTTTCAATAATACCATAAGCACTCCAGGCTC
>PVJC01025739.1:0-24527 GCA_004026665.1 Murina feae | reverse complement strand
GCAGGAGTTTCAGAGAAACTTTCGTCAGTCACCTTAGCATGCCTCCCTCCCGGAGGCTGGGACCTGTAGGGAGGATTTCCCGAAAGAATCCTTAATTCAGCACAGCAGGGGACAGAGCCCTTAAAATCTCTCTGCCCTGCGGAGCTGTGAAACTTTCCCTTGAATGTCCCAGTTTTTAAATCAAAATAAACTGCTAGTTTCAACAAACAAAACAGAAATAACATACGTTGTCCCGACCCCATAATGATCGGTGACTAGAGACAGACAAGGGAAGGGGTGACCTGCTTTCGCAGATCCTCACTCAGATGTCCACCTGGCCACGTCCCTTAGGAGCTTAGATTTGTCTTAGCTAAGGTGCACCCGTTAAACCTCGAGCCTGGTCACCTCCACGTAGGGGTGAGTCACCTTTATGCTTTATGACAAATTGCAGAACCGCAGGTTGGGGCCCACTTGGACTTCGTAACCGAGGTCGTGGAGCCACACAAAGGAGAGGAGAAGGCAGGCCCCCTCCCTCCACACTCACGCACTTTCACCAGACATTCACTCAGAGTTTAAAATACATTTTACCCGATTCCCATTTCCTGACCTGAGGAGTCTCTTCTCACCGGATACTCACTCAGAATGAGTATGTCTACTCAATTCCTGACCTGAAGAATGCCGCTCTCACCAGACATTCACTCAGAATTTCCTGACCTGAGAAGTCTGCTCTCACCAGATACTCACTCAGAATGAGTACGTCTACTCAATTCCTGACCTGAAGAATGCCGCTCTCACCAGACATTCACTCAGAATTTCCTGACCTGAGGAGTCTGCTCTCACCAGATACTCACTCAGAATTTCCTGACCTGAATGAGGGGGTGATCAGTTCCCTCCTTCTACTCACTAGTAGGCTGATTAACCAGACTGGCCCTACTTACAGACAGGTCCAGAAGGTCCAGAAGTGTTTGTCCACACTTCAGGTACCGGCCGGGTCCTGGGCTGAGGTCCAGGAGCGCCGGAGTTTCCCCGTTTAATTCTGCTAAAATCAGCAGGGCGCGCCTTCGGAGGTTTATCCTGCGCCCTCGGGCCCCTAACCCAGTCTTCTAACTGGAGGCAAGAGCCAGCTTCAATTAGTTCCCGGTCAGGGAACCAAAATGTTGCAGAAAGACCAAAAACTAAGCGATGCTTTTGAAGAGGTGGAGAAATCAGCTTTAATAATGCGCGGTCTCCGGGGACAAAGATCCCAAATCAAGAGCAAAGCAACATGAGGGAGCCTTCCCTTATATATGCTTCCCGAGTTAATCTTATTATAAATGTGTTCCCTCCCTCCAGGTCTTAGAGGAACTGAAACTCCCAACCTCCCTTTCCCCAGGTGTTCCAAAGATTCCACCCATCTTAACAATCTACCCTTTCCCAGGTGTTCCAAGGTTACTGTGTCACCTAACAATCCACCCTTCCCTCAGGGCAGCGATTCTGCTTTGTTTTGCTAATCCAAGATTAGAAGGAGGCAGTGCCTTAGCTGAAGGTCATTTCCCCCAGAACATCAAGGCTACCTTTGAATTAGCCCTTTTTCCTTCTCAATCTCTTGAAACAGATATGTTTTAATTAAGAGATTTGTAAATATGTAAAACAATGCTACTCTTCTCACTAATAATTTTGTTTTGGAAACTGTACTCATTTTCATAATTTTTTATGCTAACACATAAAGGGTTTGTATTGTTTTAAAATATTTTAAATGTTTCTCAGTTTTAATTTCCAATATTGTAAATATAAGTAAAACTCACATAAAAGCTCTTTGAGATTATCAATACTTTTTAAAGTGTAAAGAGGTCTTGAGACCAAAAACATTGAGCAATGTTGGATTGAATGAAAGGAGAAAATAGTGTAGAATGAGATAGTAGGATAAAATTATATTCATATTAAACCTGGGGGAAAAATTCAACAATAATGAAGATCAGAACATTTTACTTCAAAAGCAAAGATTTTGATTAAATGTATAAATTAAACTGTTAAAAAGCTTACTTCAAACAGAAAATGTAAATTAAATATGGAAATCAATTCAAATACTAGTATACTCCTCTCCTTTAAATAATGCCCCACTCCACCCATGTTTAAAAATCTCCTGAAGCAAGAGTAATAGAAAATCTACATTTAGGTCCTTAGATTTAATTATAAAATAATTACATATAAAATATAAAATAATTACAAAAAGAAATCAAAGCATAATCACTCAGAAAAGCAAGCAAGCAAAAAAAAAAAATCTTATGATGAAAATAAACCCCCAACTATAAGTAAAAGTCAATTTAACTATATCTTTAAGTAAAAAATGAGAAGAAATCAGACAAAAGTTTAGTTTCATTAGACAGAACAAAATATCAGAGTTTACAGAAACTGAAGTGATACATTGCAAGTTAGCCATAAAAAGTAAATTCTATTATGTGTGAGACTGTGCTATGAACTTCAAGGAATTAGATAAATTGTAAAGAACATTGTGATTAATACATTTATAGTATAAAACAAAAACATCCATAATGATTTTGGTTATAAAATTAAGCATAACTTTTAGTGATAAAATTGTTCATAGGATATAAAATAATAAAATTTTCAATTCTTCAGAAGTTTTAAATTACATTGTTAACTAAATATGTTTGAAATGTAGACAGGCATAAGCCTTGGCAACAACATTCATTCATATATCTATTCAAGTCAACTCAATTCAAATCTACTCTTTCATACATTCATTTAGGTTGTCAACTGATGGTCCTTGGCGCAAATTCAAGACCAACAGGAATCCCCAATTGACATGCTGTGAAGAAGGAAACTTTATTCAGTGCAAAACAGCTCAATTGGGCTGTGGAACAGCTCAATTGTGCTACAGGGTGGCTGTGGAAACAGCAGGACTGTGAAGCAGATCTGGGGCCAGGCCCCTCTCCCACTAGACAGCTCTGCTCTGCTCCTCAGTGGTCTGCTCTGCTCCTCGCAGGTCAGCTTTGTCTGGCGCTGTCTGCACGTTGCTCTGGTCTGCTCTGTTCTGTGCCAGTCTCCTCTGGCCTGCACTGGTCTGTTCTGCTTTGTTCCAGCAGGACTGCTCTGCTCAGCTCCAGCCTGGGAAACACAGCCTTCCGTGGAAAGGAAAAGCATGCTCTCAGAACTAGGGGAGCACTGACTTATAGAAACAGGAAGCCTTGCCCCTGGCCTCTGCTTGGTCTGTCCCCTTGCAAAGAAGTACTCCACAGCCTTGCAGTTTGATTGATCCAAAAAACACTGTCCTGATTGGCCAGAATGGAATTGATCTCATTGACCAGTTGATGGGGACATAGCTGCCCAGCTACAAATTGATGGGGAAAGCCTCAGTCCTATTGGTTGAGATAGGATTCTAGGAACTCCTTTGCAAGGCTGTCTCAGATGGCAGAAACACAGTGCAGGCAAGGCAGTGCAGTGCAGTGCAGTGCAGTGGCAAGTAATGCAGTGTAGGCTTCTCCTTGAAGTGTAGTTTGTGTGAGAGGCTCCTTATGCGAAGATGACTGGTAGGCTCTGTTTTTAAAATCTGAGCACAGCTGGCATGGCTCAGTGACTGAGCATCGACCTATGAACCAGGAGATCACAGTTTTGATCCCCAGTCAGTGCTTATGCCGAGCGTTACAGGCTCGATCCCTAGTGCAGGGCGTGCAGGAGGCAGCCGATCAATGATTCTTTCTCATCATTGATGTTTCTCTCTCTCTCTCTCTCTCTCTCTCTCTCTCTCTCTCTCTCTCTCCCTTTCCCTTCCTCTCTGAAATCAAGAAAAAAATATTTTTAAATATATTTCTTTCTTGATTTCAGAGAGGAAGGGAGGAGAGAGAGAGATAGAAACATCAGTGATGAGAGAGAATCATTGATCGGCTGCCTCCTACACACCCCCTACTGAGGATGGATCCCGAAACCCAGGCATGTGCCCTTGGCCGGAATCGAACCTGGGACCCTTCAGTCCACAGGCTGATGCTCTATCCACTGAGCCAAGCTGATTAGGGCAAGAAAAAAATATTTTTAAAAAATTTGAGCCCAGTTAGCCAGCAGAAGCCCCTCTTTGCAGCTATCTTATTCCTTAGGGCTCACAAAGTCAATTAATCATTTAGTTAAACAAGAAATATCTATTGAATATATATTATGTGCTAAGTACTTTGTAGCTGCTGAGAATAAAGGAATGAGCAAAACAGAACTAACTATCCCTCAAGGAACTTAGAGTCTGATGATAGAGAGAAGATCATAATCAAACTGCACAGATAAACATATAGTTGACACTTGAAACAATGTGGGTTTGAACTGCAAGGTCCATTTTAAGGTGGATCCAGGGCAGATCAACTGACCTGCGCACTTCAAAACCCTGTTATTCAAGGCTCAGTTCTGAGGTGGGAATCTGCATGTGCTGAGGAATGGTCCAGTTCATCAGGGGAGTAAGGAATGCCAATCCAAAACTGTCACTGAGCTCAGAATGAGCAGCATAGATGTCATGAAGTATATGGACAGGAGGATCTGATAGTTGGGGTTCTGAGAAGACCTCCATGAAAATGTGCAATTTGAGAAGATCTTAGAAGGGTGTGTGGAAGAAGGGGTGAAGGAGAAGGTCATGGAAGGTCATGGAGAAGAGAAGGAACGGGGAGGTCTGGGTGTTGAATTTACCTCATGTACTGGAAAGAATGAGAGTGAAGAAGATCAGAGCCGATGTCACAGTTCAGTAAATGAGGAAGAGTGCTCAGGAGAGGGACTAGGGAAATGTCATGAGCCTGAAAGCTGCTGGGCTTTGTTTGCTTTGATAAGTTTAGAGGTTTATTTTGTTGTTATTAAACTTTAAAAAATATATATTTTTTATTGATTTCAGAGAGGAAGGGAGAGGGAGATAGAAACATCACTGATGAGAGAGAATCATCAATCGGTTGCCTCCTGCAGACCCCCTACTGAGGATCGAGCCCACAACTCGGGCATATGCCCTGATCGGGTATTGAACCATGACCTCTTTGTTCATAGGTCAACACTCTACTGGGTTATTTTGTTATTTTTAAAAAGAAAGTAGAAGAGGCATGGTCCACCGTTTCATCGGAGGAATAAGGAATACCAGTCCTAACTGTGAGATACGAGGCATGTGAAAGATTTTTAAAAGGCCACAACTAGGGATGTGGTGGCCATGAGAATGTGCCTGGTGGGTAGATGAATTAACCAAGGGCCCCTGCTGCTGGATCTGACACCAAGACCATGCATGCCACAGGCTGCGCTCAGCACGGACCAAGGAACACTAGGCCAAGGCTGATCCGAGGAGACATGGTGCTAGTACTTCGATGGTCAGTTTTGGCCTGAGGACTCCAGGATGGCCTTCCTGACCAGCGGTCTGTCTAGTATGATTCCCTTTCGCTTCCCTTTCTCTTCCCATTGCTCCCCGGTAGACTTGCATCGCAGTCTTATGATGCTCCCAGCCTTTTCTGGCCTCTTCCCCATTCTCTCTCAGACAGCATTGCCTCAAAGAAAAGTTTTATATCTTTAATCCCACTTGAGGTCTGCTTCTCAGAAGACAGACTAACAACCAGAATAGATTCCAGAAAGGAGTGCTTCAGTTCAAGTATAGAACTGCAGAAACTGCACAGACCTAAGGTTGAAGGGAGTTCACTGATTATGGTTTAAGAAGTCATAATGGCAGAGAGGGAAAGATTGAGGATGACACATTTTTTGAGAACAGTGCAGTTTAAATCAGTTTGAAAAAGATAACTTGTTTACATATTGACATAGTAAGCTATAAAGAGAAAATGTCATAAGAAAAGATATGGTAAAACATGCATAAAAGCTATCAAAAGTGTATCGCTTGTTTTTATATTCTCCATCATTGACAAGTGAGAAAGATCTTCTCATTCTTCATCAGGCACCACTCCTAAATTCATTCTTCCCCTTCCTTTAGCGATAGCAGAGATCAATCTAACACTCACCCTCATCCCATGATGTTGTTTGGGATTTTGCTATCAAATTCAAACCCATGAATGTGTGGGCT
This sequence comes from Murina feae, assembly GCA_004026665.1. NCBI lineage: Eukaryota > Metazoa > Chordata > Mammalia > Chiroptera > Vespertilionidae > Murina > Murina feae. The sequence continues at coordinate 18,535 of PVJC01025739.1, read as the reverse complement.
CAAGACCAGGATTAGGATGAGGCAAATGTAGAAGGCTAAGCTTAAGGGATCGGGTCTCCTAGTGCCAATCCTATAGAGCTGCAGGGACCAGAGAATGAGTGCCTCCTCATATGCACCACCCTAATCCTGGCCCTGTGTAAGCTTTTCAAAAACCCAAAGAGGGGTACAGAATTTATTTACAAGAACTTCCAGCCCATCTAAGCCAATCCAAAGATTTCATTTCTCTGTTCATACCCCAGTAAACAGATACATGGGGTCCCTCACAGATGGGTAGAGCTGAAACAAATTATGTTCAGAGATACTTACTCTTTTGAAGAATAAATAGATTTTCTTCTTTTTTCAAACAAAATATATTTTTATTGATTTCAGAGAGAAAGTGAGAAAGAGATAGAAACATCAGTGATGAAAGAGAATCATGGATTAGCTGCCTCTGGCATGCCCCCTACTGGAATTGAACCTGCAACTGGAATCAAACCCAGGACCCTTCAGTTTGCAGGCTGACACTCTATCCACTAAGTCAAACCATGTAGGGTGATACTTATGCTTCTCTTTGCCTGTCAATCATTTTATATAAATAAATTTCAGTTAATATATAAAAAGGGCTCAAGGAATTTTTTTCCCTCAGCTGAGTAGAGAAATTGGAGATAATTCTTCATTCAGGACCATCCATGATTCCCCCATACCCAACCAGGTATGAGTATTTTAACAGAATTAAACATGTCTAATTCACCTTTAGATCCTAGGGACCAGTCTCTGCTAGTATTTGGCAGCATTTGTAATTGACAACAACAGTTGTGATAAATCAGAATAGGGTGATTGTCCAGCACTTCTGTAGAACCAGCTTTGGTATTCCTAGGTGTTCACAGATCAGTAAACAATTTTAAATTAAAAATTTTTAAAGTGGGGAAGAATATTGACATAGATTTGCAAAGTACTTTCTGTTTAAGTAAGGACATTTAAAAAATCAGCTACCATTTATTATCAGAATCATTTACCTAAAAGTAAGAATGTCAAAAATCCCAGAGCAAAGCAAGGTCTTTCCCCAGGAAAGGAAGGTTGGCCTTTATAAACACCTGCTTCTTCTTTCTCTCTAATTAATTCTTAATATTGTTTTCTCTTTTTAAAACAGACTGGTTAAATCTTTATCACAGACTGGCCCCCGTTCTCAGATAAACATCTGACAGCCACAGATTTTCCAACTTACCTTATAAAAAGCAAGAAGTGATGATATTCCAGAAAGATGTATGTCTGTTTCACTCTTTAAAATCTTTATGATGGGTAAAAAAATATAATATTCTAATAGCAGCGGTTAAAAAAAGACACATACATGCCAAATACCACCTATTTTAATACACATTGATTTATTTTACTTTGACAACCTCCTATGGTAGAAAAAATAAACTGTCCTACATTTTTATTGTCAAAGACCAAACAATTTATGTTTCTGTGTTCCTTGAATAATTATCTTACTGGAGAAATTTGTGAATCTTTACTTTGAGACAACTGGAGGCAGAATACTTGGTGATCTTCTCATTCTAAGAAGATCAATGTCCCATCTAGTGGGACATTAGACAAAAAGAGGTTTCCATGTCCATTTTCATAGAGTTCAGATGTCAATAACATGACCCATGAGGTGAACTGCAAGAATAAAGCATCGAAGAACATCAACAGCCATCATTCAAACCGAGTCGTTTACAGTTCTCTTCTACAACACACCTGCTACTCCAGATGAAATTCTGCTGCTTGCCCTGTGAGATGCCCTAATTTGCATGGACTTTCTGTGACCTGTAAGCACACAGCAAGTACACACCTGCCTGCAAGGTTGGGCCCTCTGTTTATATATCATTACCTACTGTAGGTCAGTGTAATAAAGCAAGACAAGCTTAGATAAAAACTGCAGACATTAAAGAGGAAACAGGAATAGCAAGTGGTCAGATTAGGTAAGAGGAGGAGTGGGATAGCGAAAGGATACGACAGAACCAAAGGTCAAATAAATTGATTTATATCCAGGAAACTCCTGGTGAGCCCTGACAATTTCTTCCATGGAGTTAAAATACAGCAAGGTAAACTTTTTTTCACTTACAGGTCCTGCAAATAAATAAATAAATAAATAAATAAATAAATAAATAAATAAATAAATAAAAATACTGGGTTTGTTGGAGACAACTTGAAGCTAAGGGGGTGTGAATTCTGAGCGCACAGTTGGCCAATGGGCTTATGAAGAGACAGTGAGTACAGGCAGCCCCCAGAGCTTCTGGCAAGTTCACAAGGACACCACTTCTCATTTTGTAAGGGCTTCAAATCTTAGTTGAGAAATATTAAGGTTTTCAGTACACTTCTGTACAGGCAGTTTTAGGATGGAATTCATTGCTTCTTTGAAATAAAACTGATTCTATTATGTAGGGGTGGGCAAAACTAGGTTTGCAGTTATGAGTATGTGAAGCACCGAGTTTGTTCTTGAATTAGTACTAAATCTTTACTTATGACTTACCTTTTAGGTAATGATGGTTTGTAATTCACCTACTTTTTGCCACCCCTGTATAATAGGAATATCATGGGAAGATGGGGAAACCAGATTGGAAGTCAGGAAACCTTGGTTCTGATATTAACTTTGCTAGAAACTAGCATTTCCAGATTTTGGTCCCCACTTGTAAAATAAAAGGCATAGATTTGATTTTTGAGTCCCTTTCAGCTCTAAAATGATATAATGCATAATCTATTTTCTTTCCCCTGAGAAAGAATTTCACATAAATGTTAATTTCATGGCAATGCATTCTTTAAAAAGTCAATGAAATGGAATTTTTATTGAATAAAAATTTATTTCACTGAATTTAGAAATAAATTTAGACTAAAATCAGGCTAAAATTAGTATATAATGCTGCTCCATGTTAAAGTATTCTAAGGACTATATGAAAGTAATTTTGGAGAACATACATCTTACTACTTCATACAGATATAACAAAATAAAGATGCTAATATATATATATATATAATAAATTCTGACTTTACAATCATTGAATGATTGTATGCTTTGAATGATTGTAAAGTCAGAGATTATTTGTATACAATTCATTTTCAAATTTTAAAATAATCTACAAAAATGAATAACTTTTTTGTCAACGCCTGTATTCAAACTGATGACCATTCTGATCCAGGCACTGCTGATAACGTGAAGCAATGGAATCACAAACATCAATAATTATTTTGTTTGTTATTAGTGTGCCCTCAATTTTTCAACTGTTACTGGTTTTGTACCATAAACTTTGCCTTTTATGTATCCCCAGAAAAAAAAGTCTAGTAGCACTTTAGGGTACATATTTGTTGTTTAAAGCTTAATCTGGCTTCACCCATTATTTCAAATCAGTTAAACCTAAAAAAGAAGGAAAATTAAGTGAGTTATCAGCTGTTAAAGTGTATATACCTTTTTGGGAACACTACATAAAAATAAGAATTATTAAGGTTAAATAGAATGAAACATTATCACTGTCATTGTTATGAATCAGTTGTCTATCAAGACATTTTTCCCACATATCTTTCTATTTTAGTTTATTATTTATTTATTTATTTAATTTTCTTTTAAAACATTTTTTTCTTAAAGGCAAATTGCATTAAACCTCTGATCCATCACTAAGAGACCATTACTGAGGCGATAGCCAGTCATAGTTACAGGAAACTGAGTCCTCATTATACTGAGGACTGTGATTCAGGCTTTCTTGCTCCTATTTCATTTATTTTTTATTTATTTTTAATTTTTATTGATTTCAGAGAGGAAGGAAGAGGGAGAGAGAGATAGAAACATCAGTGATGAGAGAATCATTGATTGGCTGCTTCCTGCATGCTCCACCCTGAGGATCCAGCCCTGTAACCACAGCATGTGCCCTGATCCTGAATTGAACCGTGAGCCACACCGGCCAGGCTTACTCTTATTTTAGATAGAAAGTGATTTTTCTTTCCATATCTTGGTTGGTTATACATTTGCAAACTCCACCATCAATATCTTCTTGTCAAAAAAAAAAAATATCTTCTTGTCTTTGCTCTGATCTGTGCCTTGGGCCAGTGAAAGGGGAGGTGCTGGTCCTTAAACTTAGCAGAGTCCTCTGGCTTCAGTAGGATTTGGCTACCAGAGTGACAGCAGGAAGTAAGCAGACAGGAGAAAGGGCTCAGGATATGTCTTCCTTGTTGCCTCTGGTTTTACTTCTTTGGCTGTATTTTTCTCACGTGGCTTAGCTCTCCCTTGGCCTGAAAACACTGCTTCTTCCAATTGCCCAGGAGCTGTATGGGTGGTATTGGGTCCCTCTGTTGCTAGTCTCTGGTTGACTCACCATTTCTTACTGGTTCCTTTAATTCTACCCATGACTCTGAAAAGAGCACCTTCATTCAATTCTCTCTACAATCCCAGTGAGGGTGTTTCCTGCTGACTGGTACATTATCTATCAAACGTTTCTGAAGTCTTACTGGTAAAGATATAGCAAAACTATGACATGTGTTCCCCCAAAAGGTATACTTTGATTTTAAAGTGAGGCTTAATTTTTAATAGGTCCTGTGAATTTTAAAAAATGAAAATATTACCTACAAGGAAACTGATTTCTTTGTAGTGGTAGTAAGCCTTTTATTTACTTTTGCCACTAATTGGGATAACATACTCACAGCCAATACTAAAAGAATTGGTGATGGAACAGTCTCCATTACACCTTTTTCTTTCTCTTAGACCTTCCTTCTCACCCTGAAAAATAAGTCAATCCCTTCTGCACCTCCCCCCAAAAAGGAAAAAGAAACCTACCCAAATCTTTTTTGGGTACATTAATTCTTATCAGTGCCACTTTATACCTGGAAGAGCAACAATTTCTATTTTGTGATTTTTTTTTCAGACTCCTTAACATTTATGTGGCAATCGCTAGTATGAGATTGACTTTCCAGTGTTAGCACACAACACATCATAAGGCATCCACAAAAGACTAAAGATACTGGAATAAGCCAACTGATAACTGAGCTTTGATATATTGAGCTACCATCATCTCTCTTTTCACTTAACGGGTTCTTTGAAAGGAAGTTGGAAATAAAAGGCAAGGAGCAAAATGCCCAGTTGCCCAACAGAGATTTCTTTAGACTAAAGATCACCTAACACATTTGTTTCTCCTTCCTTTTTTTCTTGTTAAGTATGTCTGATCCTGCTGTACAGGGACTGGTTGATCCATTTTTATCTCAGCTGCTCCACCTTTTTCTTCCACGTTTAACTCTTCCTGTATTCAGAATATTTTTGTAAAGATTTTATCAAAGAACTTCACTCTTGATTGAATTTTAGAATCTCCAGTCATCGAGCAAAACTAAGGGGCAATTAAACTTCATGATCTCTTTGATAAAGTTATAGCACTGTGGCGTTTGGTACAGACTATTATATGTAGCAGGAAAATGGCTTTAATTTGATGAGCAAACTTTATGTATGTATATATATGCTCCACACTCTGGAACTTGCTACAGGAATAACTGCACTTTTCAAAAATCAACGAAGTCAATGCCCGTGGTATACTATCTGAGTTTTTTCCCTCCCCCTATGCCATTTCTTTCTCTTTTTCCTTTTTTTTTAAGGGTTAAACTGGGTGGTTTTCAGAGTTTTACAAGAGAACTATTAGTGAAAAACAATCTGATACATTCAACTTACTAAGGCCCTACTCTTTCCCTCTAATCTTTCAGCGGGACCCTAGGGAGGCTAAAGTTTAGATCAGCCTATTCTCCACAAGAACTTTGATTCACTATTAAATTCCGTCTAATGAAGATGACTTTGCCATCCCACGGCCATCAGCGGGCTACATGTGGAACAATGCAAAACCCGCCTTGTATAGAGGAACATTGTTCTTTCTTCTTAGTTACCCCGGTTGAATAGAATCTCATGGAAATTCACATGCACAGGAGACTTGTGAAATCAGTGACAGTATTAATCTCTAGGGTGCTTTGGTGAGTCAAGTTAAGGAAATAACTATTTTGCTTAAGTACATACTTGTTCATGTCTTACAGCATGTCATGATTATGATAAGAGCAAACAGCTGAGAGAGAGACACACAGAGAGAGAGAGAGAGAGAGAGTGAGAGAGATGGATTTTTTTCAATGCTAAAGTTAAGGTAATAACATAAAATATAATGTAACTATTTGTAGAGTATGCACTAATCACATGAAATCTAATTTTCCTGTACTTCTTGCCTTACAGATTAAAAGGGATTACAAGTTTGAGAATTCTGGAGCTTGCTTTAATGCTTAAGGAATTCCTGATATGTCAATCATACATACTGGAAAAAGTACTTTGATCCTGAAATTAAGCTAGTCTTTTTAATAAAATTATATAATTACAATGCTTACCTTTATTTACTTACTGTCTATTAATTATGTATTTAGTTATTTACTCTACACAATATGCAAAAATTAAGGCAAATCAAACAAATATAGCATTACAATATTTCTGTGGTGAATATTGATCCAAACTAGTGCCAGAGACAAAGATTTGAACTTTTAGGAGGCAGTGCAGCATAATGGTTATATGAATGGGCTCTCACATTACACCATATACTACCAGTGTAATTTGTGCAAATTATTTAACCTCCTTGGGACTCAGGTTACTTATTTGTAAAATGAGAATTACTCATCTGTAAAATGGCCTAAGCTGTATGCTGATTTGAAAATTTACTGAGATGATACATATGAAGCACTTAGAAGACTAAAACATTAAGTAATACATGTTACTACTTTTATTGAAGGCAAAAGGTGGCCCAATGAAGTACTGATGGGGTGGTCAATATATCACTCACAGAATATAATTACAAATTGCTAGACACATGAAAAAAAAAACAACATACACGCACACAAAATGCAACCATTATTCAGAAGAAAGGGCAACAAATAAAGACTGACTTTTACACGGCTCAGATGTTGGAATTATTAGATATGGATTTTAGAATAACCAGTATAACTGTGTTTAACAACAGAAAGGAAAATATGACTATAAGGAGCTAACAAATAAGAAATATCAGCCATGCCCTAACTGTTTTGGCTCAGTGGATAGAGTGGACTCAAGGGTCCCAGGTTCGATTCCGGTCAAGGGCATGTACCTTGGTTATGTGCACATCCTCAGTGGGGAGTGTGCAGGAGGCAGATGATCAATGTTTCTCTGTCATCGATGTTTCTAATTCTCTATTCCTCTCTGTGAAAAATCAATAAAATATATTAAAAAAAAGAAATATCAGCCAGAAAATAGAATCATTTAAAGTTATAGAACTGAAATTATGAAAAAGAACCATTAGGAAATTATAGAAGTAAATTATTAATGTCAAATATCTGAAATAAAAAAATCCTGGAAGTTAGCAGAAAATTGGAGGTGACAAAGAAATCATCAGTGAAACTGAAGATAGAGCACCATAAACTATTCATTCAGAAGAACAGAAAAGAAAGGTTAAAAAAAAATGAATAGAGCCTCAATATCTGTGGAGCAATAGCAAAAAAGTTTAACATGGTAATTTGAAGTAGAAAAATATATGACAAATAATGGTTCAAAATACTTTAATTTATAGATTTAAGAATCTCATTCCAGAGCAAACTACATCTAGGCACACTATAATCAAATTGTTTAAAAATAAAGGTTAAAAAAATCTTACCAGAGAAAAGAGACACATTATATACAGGGGAAAAAGAATACAAATGACTTAATTAGAATCAATGGTGGTCTGAAAACAATGGAACATCTTTAAGACACTAAAAGAAAACTGTCAAATCAGACTTCTATATTCAGTGAAAATATAAGGTATTTAGAAAATCCTTCTGGATTTTGGAAAGTAAATGACATGCTTTTACTTATTTTTTAATATATCAGAGAAATGATCAAGATCAACCATTTATCTAAAGGTAGAGATTCTTTTTATAGTAGTATATCATTAAATTTGTATATGAGCACCAGGCACTATTTAGGGACTTGTATGGTACTTAGGTATAAGGTATCATGCATCTTGAGAGTTATCAAGATGGTGGGGCAGGTAAGTGAGTACTCACCACCTCCCACAACCACATCAAAATTACAACTAAAATACAGAAAAACCATCATTTAGAACCATCTGAAATCCAGCTGAATGAAGGTCCTACAACTAGGGAATTAAAGAAGAAGTACATCAAGACTGGTAGGAGAGGTGAAGATATGGGGTGGAATCATGGAATTGGCTGGTTCCACACCCATGTGTGGTGGTTTAAAATTGGCAGGGATATTTTGGCTGTGGAGGTTTCCCTGAAGAGTGAGAGGACCCAGCCCCACACCAGGACCCCCAGTCCAGGGTTCCAGTGTCAGAAAGAGAAATCCCCACAATTTCTGGCTGTAAAAACCAATAAGGATTGTGTCTAAGAGACATGGAGGCTGTTGGAGTCCCAGGCAGTTCCTTTTTTTTTTTTTTTAAATAGTTTTAGTGATCTCTAGAGAGAAGGAGAGAGAGAAAGAGAGAGAAACAGATATGAGAGCACATTGATCGGCCACATCACCCCCTACCAAGGATTAAACCTGTAACTTGGGCATGTGCCTTGACCAGGAATCGAACCAGCAACCTTTTGGTATATTGGATGATGCCCAACTAACTGAGCCACACTGGCTAGGTCCCAGACAATTCCTCTTTAAGGCCCTTCACACAGACTTACTTGGATTAACTCCCTCTGAGTTCCAGCACTGAGGCAGCAGCTTGAAAGGAACCTGGGACATTCAGGGAGGAACTAACTTGTCTGGAATCAGGGAGAGGTGGAGGGACAGTTTTCTCCCAGACAGAAGTGCTGGTAGAGGCCATTGTTCTTTTGCTGAGCCCTTCCCACCAGAGGGCCAACAAACCGGTACCATATCTGAATCTCCATCAACCTGAATCACACCTTTCATTCAGCCCTGGTGATTTCCTGAGACCCTGCCCATCCCTACTTGCAGCCATTTTCCAGTGGCTTTTCCATACCAATAGTCTTTCTTGCCTCATGCTTTGGACTTTTCTAAAATCTCTCAAACAAGCCTCAGCTGGTCTCAGTGTGTCTGGTACCTCTCAATTAATGGTGCCAGGCCTGCCACTCACAGTAAACCACCTTGGTGCACAGTTTGGCCTCTCTTGGGCACCTCCAAGCCCAACATAAGTAGCAGCCACCTGAAGATTGCATTGTAGCTCATGCTGGATGGCCTCAGACAGGACACAGGCAGTGGCTGATTTTGCACCTCCTGGTAGGCTCCAGAGCCAATGCATCTGATGGTCAGCTTCAGACTACCCTGGATTACAACCCTACCACCTCCACCTCCACACTCAATTTGTAGAGACTCAGTAAGCGCTATTGAAGCAAGTCCTGCTCTGTAGGATTGGCTCCTGCACAACAGCTCTTCAGCTATAGTCACAGCTGATCCTCACAAGTGATTGGCCGGTTTAGTCTCTTCCAGTGATATCAACATAAATTAAGGCTCCACTATAATAAGACAGTGCCCACAGCTCACATAGGAGCACACCTGGAACACCCAGCTCATGTGACAGGAGGCTGCGCCACTGGGTTCTCCAAGATACCTACCATACAAGACCTGCTGGAGGCTAAAGCAAACATCCATTAGCATATTAATGCATAAAGAATCATTGGAAAGCCAATGGACTTTGATATTCAGCAGGGCTGAAAATCAGCATATTATTGCCCTGCTGTGGGCTTAATGGCTCAAGGCAAATTCCTAACCTGATAATCCTTATACTGTTTTCCAAACTTTACCTTTGATCTGCCTATATGCATTGCTAAAGGGCAAATGTGTATTCAAGTAAATAAAAAGCAAATGGGACCCAGAAGTTGGTGTGTCTCTTCAAGAAAGAGGTTCCACCTGGCCCCCAATGCCTTCTAAATTTATATTTATTACAGAGCATTTTCATTTGTGTGTCGGCCCCTCCTTCAGATCCTGAACCCTGCCATGAGGGTTGCAGCATCCGGCACCTCAAACAGGGACTGGAGGAAAAGATTCGCTTGAGTGAAAAATGAAATGAAAAAGGAAAAGTGGAAATTCACTGGAAAGGTGGGAAGTTGACCATGCACAAAGCCCATGCCAGCTTCAGAGTTGTAACCATAAATGGATGGGGAAGAATTCGAGTAAAAGGCAAAAACCATCATTGTAAATTTTTAGCTTGCATGCTCAAGGATAAAGGAATTAAGGTGTCAAAAGGTAGTCTCTTAAATCAGGCTCAAGGAAACCAAGTGCCCTTCTTTAGCTATGTGGGCTCTTATTCAAACTGCATTATGTCCACTTCGTATTGGGATCAAAAATCTGTAAAACCTAAGGTCCTGGATCCTCTACCTCTAGTGTGGGAAGGCTCATCAAACAGAGAAAATGGGGCTAACAGTCCTTTTACAAAAGGACTCCTTAATGCTTTGTCTGAAAATTACCAGCCTTGGGACGGGTAGATTTTAGCTAAAATGACTTTAGATGCCAGTCAATGCTATGGAGAGCAGAATATGGTATCTGTGAACAGCAGGCTAAGATCTGGGCCGCATCTGGCTGTAAGTCCTAGCGAGGCAATGTAAAACATCTGAAAGATCCATGAAAAGAACTCAGATTTATTATGTCTTGTCTATGTGTTATGCACACTTGTCTGTTGATTGTTGTTTTATTTGTGTTTTTTGTTTGGTTTAGTTTGTTTATTGTTAGTCTATTAAGCATGCCTTTAATTTTTCTTCATGGAAAAGAAACAGTAGGTGGCCAGGCCATTACTAAATTTCCCCAGAGCAAACAGGATATGGGGGTGGGGAGAAAGGATATGAGCAATGCACATGGCGGATAGAACAAGTCCTAGGAAGATTCCCCTAGATAAAGGAAGGTAGAGGTAACTGGAAAAAAAAAAAAAAGGCCCCAGCCCATTTATTACTAGGTCTCTTGGTTATCCTGTAAAAACGGATGCTCACTCTTGGGAGTGTTATTAAAAGTCCTATTTTCACCATGTTTTTGTTTCCTACTGTGTCATTTGAAATGTAATAAATAAGCCATTTCTCACAGTTTGGAAATGCGTCTGTGGAAGGGAAAAGGCTAGTTCAAGAGAAGGCACACCCCGCCCGATTTTTGGTGGCCTTTTGGCCTAAGCCCCATCTCTTCACGGATGCTATAGAACAGGCAATTTTAACTACCTTACCTTTTTTCAGCCTCTGTCTTTCTTTGGAAGATGCCAAAAATGACACAAGGAAAATATAAAGGCTGGGTTTGGGCAACAAGGTTAGTGTTTCCATAATAATTGGCAGTTCTTGAATAATGATGAACCACATTCCAGGGTTACCTCCCAGGTGCCCGGGGCACTCCTGTTTTTATAAAGGAAAATAAAATGAAATAATACTTTAACATTAAAGTCACTGAAAGTAAGTTATCTCTGTTACAGAATTTGCCAAAGAAAATGCCTGGATAATAATAATTGGCTTTAAAAATCTCAAAGTTGTTAAGGCAAAATATACATAACTAAAAGGCATATGGTAAATCTTTTTCAGTGGTAATTATATATGCCTAAACATAGTTTTCCAAAGTCTTTGGTAACTTAAAACTTCGGAGTTTGCTAAATTAAATAATAAAAATTATGAAAAATCTAAGTATTTCAAAATAACAGAATACTGAAATATTAATCTGAGTTTGCCTCATATGAAAAATCTAGAGGATAGATTTGAATCTATTTATTAAATGTCTTGTATTTTATTTGAAATATATCCTTAAAATATAAATATATTACTAATCTAAGAAATGCTAAGTATTTAACTTACCACCTCAAATCTGAGGCTTCTAAAAGTTAAAAGTTCAAACTAAGTTAGGAGAACTATTTGGTTGTGATAATAGAATGCATAAAGTATAGAAATTCGTTTTTGAGAAAAATAATTCTTATGTTTTCTCTAGAGAAATTAGTAGTTCAAAATATATTGTAGTCCTTATGTGTACTATGTGTGGTAAAATTTCAACCTAGGATATAATATTTTATTGGCCTGATTTAGAAAGAGGATTAATTCTATGGTCGGAACAAATTTTTTAAAAAATATATATTTTATTGATTTTTCACAGAGAGGAAGAGAGAGGGACAGAGAATCAGAAACATCGATGAGAGAGAAACTTCGATCAGCTGCCTCCCCCCACTGGGGATGTGCCTGCAGCCAAGGTACATGCCCTTGACCGGAATTGAACCTGGAACCTTTGAGTCCGCAGGCCGACGCTCTATCCACTGAGCCAAACCAGTCAGGGCTGAACCAAATTTTTAATATTAAAACCAGTTTAAATTTCATTGATATCTTTTAGAATAATTACAAAAAGTGTGTAATAAAATCTCTGGGTTATGTATATTTGATAGTCTTTCCAGGTTAAATTTCAAAACTTTAACTGAGAGATAGCTTTGGGACATTTCAAGGGCCCTGGAATGATTTAAGGATTCATTCTCTCTTTTTAAAAGAAATATTTTTAAACTAAATTGGGCCAATCTAATATACTTGAAATCATGTGGGAAGCTTTGTCAAATAAAAATTAATAACTGTATTCTATTTACGTACATATATTTTAAATATTATAAAGGTTTCAGCGTCTAAGCTTGGCAAGACAAGGTGCTAAATACTTCTTAAGCAAAATCAGAATATTCAGCAGTGGAATTTCAAAACAGGAGCATGCATAATGCCTCAGACGCCCATCCAGCCTGTTTTTCAGACTGGCTTGTGGGGGGGGGGGGGGGCGGGATGGGACACACATCTATACTTCATGGGTCAAATGTATAAGTTTGCTTTTTCAATAAAGATGCCTACTTTAATTACTTTAGCTTTTCACAATATAATCAAGCCAATATTTTATAAGCAACCTGGTTCTAGTAAAGTCCAAAGTAAAATTTGCATACGTATGCAAATAAGCACTAGCCAAAAAGAATGCTGTTTAGAAGTAAATTTAAACTTAAAAAGAAGATATTTAAAAATCTCTTCTGCTACTATTTACGAAGTAAACTAAAAATTTTTATTTAAGCATTAAATCTCACCATTAATGAGACACCATATGCAAAAAGAAAGTTACTTTTACTTGAAATGTGTACATGGCAGTATTGGCCAACATGTCTTTCTCCTTTCTGTTTTTCTGAAGGGCAATTGAGTTGGTTGTTCTGTTTAAGTCTCTCATGTAGCAGTTTATGGCAAGCCCACAGGTAAGCAACCTTTAGCAATGCTTACCCAATTAGAAAAGAAGATCCCTAAATGGGGCTTAAAGATTGTTCTGAAAAAGGTACTGAAAGAAATGCCCTTCAAATATCTAGGAACTGCAATTAAAAATCAATGTATTAGGCCTCAAAAGGTAGAAATACAAAAGGATTGCCTTAAGACCTTAACTAACTTTTAGAAATTATTAGAGAAATTATTAGTTAATTAAGATTTTATCTAAAAGTCTCTATGGAAGAAATGACAAATTTATTCAATATACGTAGAAAATCCTGAGGAAGCTTTTATTGAGTGCATAAAAACCTATGGAATCCTTTTCTAATTTCATCACTCGCCTCACTCGAGCAGTGAGATGGCAAACACAGCATGTAGCAGCAGTTTGCAACCACCTAAAAATATAAATGCCAAGTAGTTTGGAAGCATCTAGTAAACCCCATCTTCCTTAAACCAAGGACACTTAAGAGTAAATAATTCGCATTTTGCCTCCTTAAACTAGGCTTATGTTAATATACTCAAAAAGACTGGTAGCAGAAATCTAATTAGTGTCATTTGCTGTCCACACTCAAGTTAAAAATTAAAAGTCATTTCAGACTGATTTAAATTGGCAAATTAAAATAAGTGGATATTCAGGGGAACTTAGTTGTCACCTACTAAAAAACAAGTTACTATAATTTTTATATTACACCCCTATTATTATACCAAAAAATACTAAACATGAACCTATTCCTGGAGCATTAACTGTTTTTACTAATGGTTTATCTAATGGTAAAGCTGCTAATCGTACAATGAATTCAGACCAAGTCATCCAGACCAGTTACACTTCTGTGCAAAGAATTGAATTGGAAGCTATCAAGGCTGCATTGCAGAATTTCCAGGAGCCTCTCAATGTTATTTCTGATTCTGCCTATACTGCTGTCCTGGTAAACAGAATTAAGGCTGCTCGATTAAAATAGCTCAGTGACCAAAGTCTATTTATACTATTAGAACAGGTACAGCATATTGTACAGCAAAGACAGTATCCCTTTTATATTACTCATATCAGGGTTCATACCACCCTGCCTGATCCATTAACAAAAGGAAATGCATATGCTGATCAGTTAATTGTTTTATTACAGCAGGCAAAACAAATTGTCAAGGAATGTCCACTTGTATGTTACATCTGTGTCAAGAGCCTTATACAGGAATTAACCCTCGAGAATTAATAAGCGACCATATCTGGCAAATGAATGTAACACATTATATATACTCCTTTTGAATGCCTTGGGGAATTGCATGTCTTTGACTTTTCAAAGGTCCTATGGGCCACTGCATCTATAGGAGAAATGGCAAAACAGGTCATTAATCATTGACTAGCTGCTTTTGCTGTCATGGAAATTCTAAAAATTATTAAAAATGATAATGAACGCCATCAGCAGCTAAAATCCCAACTTGAAAAACAGAAAGGGGGAATAGTGATGCTGGAGAAATCTCCTGTAGGTAGACTACACCAAGCCTTAACTACTTTAAATTTTTTCACTTATTACGCTGATGTCAAGACACCTATGCAATTACACTGGTGTCAGAATAAACCAAAGGAAAATGGTTTGGTTAGATGGAAAGATCTTGAGTCTGGAAAGGTCCTAACCTTTTGTTAACCTTTGGTTGAGGATATGCTTGTGTATTTCCAGAAAATTCCTCCAAGCCTGTGTGGATTCCTGTAAGGAACATTAAACTTCAACACTGGATCCGAGAGAGGAACTGACCAGACTAATGAGGACCTTGCACCTGGAGCCTCACCCTGTACCTATGGCTGCAAACAACTGTACCTATGGCTGCAAACAATCAACTACTCCCACCACAGATAGCAGTAGCCCCAAGCAACACACTGAAGATAAGGAATGGGAGGAGAAGAAGACCTGGGGATGTTAAAGAAGACAGTCTAGAACAAGAACCCTGAGAATACCTGAGAATGTCCTTGCCATGCTAGCATTCATCAATTGTGTGAAGGTGCAGGTTGTCCTGGACAAAGACAGAGAAGGTCAAACCTGCATTGTCATTGGCCACCGTTTATCCACCATCCAGAACTCGAACATCATTGCTGTCATGTCACAGGGGACAGTGATTGAGAAGGGGACCCATAAAGAATTGATGGCCCAGAAAGGAGCCTACTACAGACTAATTCCTTAGATGCCTGACAACAATTTTAAAAGGAATGAAAGAACTCAATTCTCTTCATTGGATCTCCCTACATCTGACTCTTAGCATAACCACTATCACCTGTCTCATTCTTGCTCTTATATGTTTAATTCTAGTCTGCAGATGCAGAATGAAAAATATTAAAATAACTCAAGCCTTGCGTATGGCATGCTCCTTTCAAGATTTATTAAGAAAACAAAAAGAGGGAAATGTCAGAGGCTAAAGCAAACATCCGTTAGCATATTAATGCAAAAGGAATCATTGGAAGGCCAATGGACTTTGATATTCAGCAGGGCTGAAAATCAGCATATTATTGCCCTGCTGTGGGCTCAATGGCTCAAGGCAATTTCCTAACCTGATAATCCTTATACTGTTTTCCAAACTTTACCTTTGATCTGCCTATATGCATTGCTAAAGGGCAAATGTGTATTCAAGTAAATAAAAAGTAAATGGAACCCAGAAGTTGGTGTGTCTCTTCAAGAAAGAGGTTCCACCTGGCCCCCAATGTCTTCTAAATTCATATTTCTTGTAGAGCATTTTCATTTGTGTGTTGGCCTCTCTTTCAGATCCTGAACCCCACCATAAAGGTCATGGCAAAGGCCATTCTACCACGACTGGCAGATCTCTCTCTTTTAAAAAAAACTTTATTGTTCATATTATTACAGTTGTTCCTCTTTTATCCCCCCATAACGCCCCTCCTCCCAGTACCCACCCCACCCTCTTTCCTTACCCCCCCACCATCCTCATCCATAGATGTATGATTTTTGTTCAGTCTCTTCCTGCACCCCCAACACGCTTTTCCCCCGGAAAATTGTCAGTCCACTCCCTTTATATGCCCCTGATTCTATTTTCTTCACCAGTTTATTCTGTTCATCAGATTTTTTTTATTCACTTGATTTTTAGGTTCACTTGTTGATAGATATGTATTTGTTGTTCATAATTTTTATCTTTAGTTTTTCTTCTTCTTCCTCTTCTCAAAGGATACCTTTCAGCATTTCATATAATACTGGTTGGGTGGTGATGAACTCCTTTAGCTTTTTCTTGTCTGTGAAGCTCTTTATCTGACCTTAAATTCTGAATAATAGCTTTGCTGGGTAAAGTAATCTTGGTTGTAGATTCTTACTATTCATCACTTTGAGTATTTCTTGCCACTCCCTTCTGGCCTGCAAAGTTTCTGTTGGGAAATCAGCTGACAGTTATATGGGTGCTCCCTTGTAGGTAACTGACTGCTTTTCTCTTGCTGCTTTTAAAATTCTCTCTTTGTCTTTTGCCCTTAGCATTTTAATTATGATGTGTCTTGGTGTGATCCTTTTTGGATTCCTTTTGTTTGGGGTTCTCTGCGCTTCCTGGACTTGTAACTCCATTTCTTTCACCAGGTAGGGGAAGTTTTCTGTCATTATTTCTTCAAATAGGTTTTCAATATCTTGCTCGTTCTCTTCTTCTGTCACCCCTATAATTTGGCTGTTGGTATGCTTGAAGTTGTCTGAGAGGCTCCTTACACTGTCTTCATATTTTTAGATTCTTTTTTCTTTTTGCTTTTCTGATTGAGTGTTTTTTGCTTCTTTGTATTTCAAATCTTTGACTTGATTCTTGCAATCCTCTAGTCTGCTGTTGAATGTCTGTATATTATTTTTTATTTCAGTCAGTGTATGCTTAATTTCTAGCTGGTCCTTTTTCATATCCTCAAGGGTCTCATTAAATTTATCAGCAGTCTCTAGAAAATTCTTGAAAAGCCTTATAACTGTGGTTTTGAACTCTATATCCAGTAGTTTGCTTTCCTCCATTTCTGTCATTTGTGACCTGTTTCTTTGTCTCCACATTTTGGCTGCTTCCCTGTGTCTGTGGTGGGAGAACTTCTGTGCTGGAGACACCCTTATGGGGCAAGACTTGCTTCAGTGGGGGTGGGGCTTTGGTGCTCACTGAATCTGCCCCTTAAGTGTGTTTCTTTTGGATGTGAGGAGTTGTAATCTGGGTGATCCCGCTCTGACCACTGGGTACACTGGCTCTTGGATCTCTAAGGAGATTCTATTTTAGCTTCTGCCTAAGGCTACTCAGCCTTTTATATTCAAAAGCCTTGGTGCGCAGCTTGGGTGGGGCGGGGTCTTGGGAAATCAACAGGACAGAGCAAACAGCTATGGCTGATTCTCAGCCCTGCCCTAACAGGCACCAGGTCTCATTGTCCCTTGGCACTCTGGAGAGAAAGCCTCCCGGTGCCAGACAGTCCAGCTTCTCCCTGTATGAGTCTGGGTCCCCAGAAACTCACCCGGAACTGGAGTTCAGAGCCGGCAGGAGCTTGTGACTCAGTCTGGATTAAAAAAGACAACCGAGTCCTCAGTCGCCAGCCCTTTCCTTGAGCCCTTATGCGCTCCTCCGTACCTCTGCACTTTACTTCCGCACCTCCTCTGAGTCTCAGTCTCTTTCTAGTTGTAGAATTTACACTCAGCCAGCATTCCTGTGGGTCTGGGTGGTGTCTGTTTTTTCTTTTCATTGTGGTTTTGAAATGGTGGTGCGAGGCAGCAATTTCTGGTGTTTACTTATGTCGTCATCTTGGTTTTCGTGGCTGATCTCTTAATATATAGAAAGAAACACAGGGAAGCAGCCAAAATGCAGAGATAAAAAAAAAACAAAACATGTCACTAATAAAAGAACAGGAGAAATCTCCAGAAAAAAACCCTAAATGAAATGGATGCAAGCAAACTACCAAATACAGAGTTTAAAACCATAGAAGGATGCTCAAGGAACTTAATGAGAACTTCAAAGAATTTAGAGAGAATTTCAAGGAATTTGGTGAGACAACATAAAAAAGGACCAATTAGCCCTAGCCAGTTTGCCTCAGTGGATAGAATATTTTTTAGAGAGAGTGGAAGAGAGGAGGAGAGATAGAAGATAAGAGTTTTATTTAAGAGTAGGGCACACCTGGCATTTAACAGTATAGGATGAAGTATGAGACTGAAAACATGGCATTTAGTGAAAGTCTTCATGCTGAACTGTGACATTCTTAGCCACTTCATTTATTCCTAGAACTAGGGGCCCAGTGCACAAAAATTTGTGCACTCGGGGTGGAGGGAGTCCCTCAGCCCGGCCTGTGCCCTCTCACAGTCTGGGACCCCTCAGTGGATGTCCTATGATGGCCCCAGTCTGCCAGGCGCCTTCTGTGTGTGTGTGTGTGTGTGTGTGTGTGTGTGTGTGT
>PVJC01025738.1:0-24526 GCA_004026665.1 Murina feae | reverse complement strand
CAGTCACTTCCCGCACCCCCAACTCCACTTTCCCCCTGTGAATTGTCATTCTACTCCCTTTCTATGCCCCTGACTCTATTCTAATAACCAGTTTATTCTGTTCATCAGACTTTTTTTATTCACTTGATTTTTAGAGTCACTTGTTGATAGATATGTATTTGTTGTTCATAATTTTTATCTTTACTTCTTCTTCTTCTTCTTCTCAAAGGATACCTTTCAGCATTTCATATAATACTGGTTGGGTGGTGATGAACTCCTTTAGCTTTTTCTTGTCTGTGAAGCACTTTATCTGACCTCCAGTTCTGAATGATAGCTTTGTTGAGTAAAGTAATCTTGGTTGTAAGTTCTTGCTATTCATCGTTTTGAATATTTCTTGCCACTCTCTTCTGGCCTGCAAAGTTTCTGTTGAGAAATCAGCTGACGGATGTACGGGTTCCCCCTTGTAGGTAACTGACTGCTTTTCTCTTGCTGCTTTTAAGATTCTCTCCTTGTCTTTTGCCCTTGGCATTTTAATTATGATGTGTCTTGGTATGGTCCTCCTTGGATTCCTTTTGTTTGGGGTCCTCTGCGCTTCCTGGACTTGCAAGTCCATTTCTTTCACCAGGTAGGGGAAGTTTTCTGTCATTATTTCTTCAAATATGTTTGCTACATCTTGCTCTCTCTCTTCTTCTGGCACCCCTGTAATTCTGATTACACTATCTCCATATTTTTGGATTCTTTTTTCTTTTGGCTTTTCCAGCTGGGTGGGTTTTGCTTCTTCATATTTTATATCTTTGACTTGATTCTTGTGATCCTCTCATCTGCTGTTGGATTTCTGTATATTATTCTTTATTTCAGTCAGTGTATGCTTAATTTCTAGTTGGTCCTTTTTCATATCCTCAAGGGTCTCACTAAATTTATCAGCAGTCTCTAGAAAATTCTTGAGAAGCCTTATAACCGTGGTTTTGAATTCTATATCCAGTCGTTTGCTTTCCTCCATTTCTGTCATTTGTGATCTGTTTCTTTCTCTCCACATTTTGACTGCTTCCCTGCATTGACAGAGTGGTTTTAATCAGCTGTGTCTATGGTGGGAGAACTTCTGTGCTGGAGACACCCTTATGGGGCAAGACTTGCTTTCGTGGGGCTTTGGTGCCCACTAAGTCTGCCCCCTGAGTGTGTCCCTTATGAGTCTGAGGAGTTGTAGACTGGGTAGTCCCGCTCTGACCACTGGGCACACAGCCTCTTGGAACTCCAAGGAGGTGGTATTTTAGCTTCTGCCTGGGGCTTCCCAGCCTTTTATATGCAAAAGCCTCTCCTCGCAACTTGGGTGGGGCAGGGTCTCAGGGAGTCTACAGGCAGAGCAACCAGCTATGGTCAATTCTCAGCCCTGCCCTAAGAGGCACTGGGTTGCAGTGACCCTCGGCATCACCGAGAGAAAGCCACTCTGAAGATCCTCACAGTGCCAGACGGTGCCAGACAGTCTAGCTCCTCCCGGTATGATTCTGAGTTCCCAGAAACTCACCTAGAACTGGAGTTCCGAGCTGTCAGGAGCTTGTTCCTCCCTCCAGTACAAAATGCTGCCAAGCCCTTTCTCCGAGCCTCTTCGCGCGCACCTCCGTACTTCTGCACTTTATTTCTGCACTTCCTCTGAGTCTCAGTCTCTTTCTAGTTGTATAATTTCCACTCAGCCAGCCATCCCGTGGGTCTGGGTGGTGTCTGTTTTTTCTTTTCGTTGTGGTTTTAAAATAATTGTGCCCAGCAGCAATTCCGGTGTTCACCTATGCCGCCACTTTTGTTTCTCCCCTCATCCATTTTTTACTTAGAGAACCTACAGCAAAGTTTGTCTTACGAGAACTGTGAACTCACCAGTATGTAAGGCCAGCTCCAACAGCAACAGGCTTATAGGAACTATGCCTGTTTACTATCCTATGGTTTCCTACTTATGACAAGCAACACAAAAGACAGAAACAAAGGAAAATACTGTCCATCTCTGGGAGGGGGAGCCATAGAAAACAAAAGTATTAAAAACCCAATTTTACCGTAATTACTATACCCAAGGAACAAACATTTTCATACAAATATTTTCTCCTAATAATGTAAATGTAGCAGAAGACTCGTGGCACTCTTGTTGCTCAGCCCAGGCAGGCAGAGATCCAGGACTGATATAGGGAAGAATTCTTACCTGTGATCGTGTTTTGCAGAGGTCACCAAATTCTCAGCCACAGCAGTTCTAGAGCGAGCAATGCCCAGCTGGTGAAGAGCCCTACCTTGGATGCCAAAACTGTAGAGAAGGAGAACTTTATCCTTCTTTCCTTCTACCTTCCTTGGCTGCTCTAATAATTACATTACTGTAAGACAGATTAACAGGAGAAAAACACATTTAATTTTGTATGGACAGGAGCCCACAAAAAGATGAGACTCAAAGAAGTAACTAAAATAGGCAACTCTGTTCCATTTGGATTTCTTTCTATCAGCAATTAAACATGGCTAAATCACTCCCTACTGAAGACCCCGAATCCTTTTGATTAAAAAAATAATTCTTTATTGTTGAAAGTATTGCATGTGTCCCCCCTCTCCCTGTTGGCCCCATCCAGCCCACCCCTTCCGTGCTCCCCCTCACCCTAAGCCCTCACTGTCCCATTGTCTGTGTGCATGGGCCACGCATATATGCATACAAGGCTCTTGGTTGATTACTTCCCACCCACTTACCCTCCCTTGCCTTTCCTCCAAGATTCTGCACTTTGTTCCATGCTTCCATGTCTCTACATTCACTCCATTCATCAGTTTATTTTGTTACTTAGATTCCACATGTGAGTGAGATCATGTGATACTTGTCTTTCTCTGACTATTTCACTTAGCGTGATACTCTCCAGATGCCTCCATGCTGTCTCAAAGAGTAAGAGATCCTTCCTTTTTTACTGCTGCATAATATTCCATGGTGTAAGTATACTACAGCTTTTTTATCCACTCATCTACTGATGGGCTCTTGGACTGTTTCCAGATCTTACTATTGTAAATTGAAAGCAGGTAATTTGTATACCATTTAGACAAGCAAGGAATAAATTTGTGAAGAACTGACAAGGCAAAGAAGTTAGGGCTTGGAGTAGCAAGTGAGTAGAGAAGTAACAGGTTTGCTTATATAGCCTTCTCAGCCTTACTTGCTCTATCTCTGGTAAAAGGATGCCTTCTAGCCTCCTGGTAGGGAGAGAGGGCACCTTTCACATGGGAGATTTAGTTCCTGCTTTCAGGCAGACAAAGGAGGCCAGATTGTCCTTGCACTGGCTGCTTTTTTAAGTAACTTTAATTCAAAATAATCAATATGCCAACATGGAATATTTTGCGGAGGCGTATTCTGCTCCCCTTCAATAATAATGAGCTCAAAAGGCTGTTGTAAACATCAGTAAGATTATGCATATAGACCACTTAGTGTAGCGCCTGGCACATAGTAAGCTCCCCAAACAGTTGCCTGCTGTTATTATTAAGCTGTTTTGTATTATATCCCTAAACATGGGTCTGTTATCTACTATCAACGTACAATTTGGTAAAATTGGTCTGGGTTGACAACACTTGAAGGGTGTGACTTGCTAAAAACTAAGTTCAGGATGTTAAAAGGATAAACAACAGATCTTTAAGGTTATTTATTAATTCTCCTAACTGGCTTTGAATAACCATTCAGAAGCATAGAAGTTAAGGATATATTCTTGGGTAAAAATGTGAGTGCAAAAATTCTCTGTTGTCCTATTAGGGAAGATCCATATGCCTTGACATTCAGCTAAGTAGAAGAGATAGTTGACACTTTTCCCTAGTTAAATAATTCAGCCAGGAGATCTGTCTTAATTACAGAAGACCATTCCCAACTCCCCAAGGATGTGAGTTGAAGTAATATTTTCCTCAAAATTTAATTACTGGTACCTTATTACACATAGTTTCATGGACAGCCTCTGGCCTAATAATTTTAGCCAGGAAATTTTTTACAGCTGGTACTCTCATTCAGTGAACATTAAAAAAAAAGTCAATAAAACATTCCTAGGATGTTTAAATTTAAGCATTTTCGCTTATTGGAAATTACTTCAATGTAACCTTGTTAGAAAATATATTCCAAGGTAACTAGTGTATTGTACTATACAGAGTTGTAAATATAATCCAATTAAATGTTAGATGACATCTGCCAAAGAGGGTGATTTTGGTTTGGGCCAGTTGATTCTAAGCAATTTTATTTTCCATTATAAATGAAGAGTAAGAGCAATCGTCCATGAGACCACTTCTAGTTGATGTTTATAAAGCCATCTCATCAGAATTGGTTTTTCTGTATAGCAGGGATCATACATCCAGTTTGCCCAGAAGTAGAGTCCAGCATTAAGTCTTAAGGTAAAAAGACAGAGGGCCAAATGACATATAAAACTTACAATTAAAACTACTCTATAGAGCTTCCTTGAGAAGTAAACTATACAAAGAGCACATGCAGAGCAGCCAATAAAGATTTCTTTTCTTCAAAGAGGATAATAATGGATTTATATTTTGATACTTCTGTCAATGAAATAAAGCTTAGGTGGCAAGGACAGTGGCCCAGCACCTAAAGAGATACTGTAGTCCATTGACAGGCCAAATAAGAAGGGAAGACTAATTGAACACGTCGGAGATTATAAATGTAAAACCACGGGGAGACACTGGTGGCTACTACCTGATAGGACACCCTCCTTTGGGGACAAAAAATAGCTAACTATGTTGGCATAAGATTAAGGGCCAGGCCTTCAGGGCCAGGTCTGACCCAAGTGTGAGCATCTTAGCATGGGATGCACCATGGTGATGTATACAATGCATATCAGGTACCTAAAATCTCCCGATGTCAGGCAGAAATTGTGGATTATTGATAATGGTGACAAACCTTACAGGGTCTGCAACTAGATAAATGAATGAATTCCCATTTCTGTAGTCTATGCAGGCCCTAGAAGAGAAACTACAGGCTGCCTCAGAAATGGAGTTGGGGCTTGATGGAAATGGATTTGGAGTCTCACAAAGTAGGCAGGATAGTAAGTCTGTGATTTTCCTCCATTCTTTTTCACTCTCCCCAAATTTGATGTGGCCCATGGAAGCAAGAATTGACAAACAAACAAAATCCCACAAATGATTCTAGATCATTAAAATACCACTAATAACAAAATATGCAAATTGAGTTTCCAAAGTGTATGCCCAAGCTGGTTGGTTAGAGTGTCGTCCTGATACACCAAGTTTACAGGTCCCATCTCTGGTCAGAGCACATACAAGAAGCAACAAGGAGTGCATAAACAAATGGAACAACAAATTGATGTTTCTCTCTCTCTTTTTCTCTCAAATCAATAAATTTAAAAAATTTAAAAATAAGAAAAGTTTCCAAAGTGTAGATTTCTGATCCTTAGAATCCCAGAGAACAAAAAGAAGTGCTGCTTTGGTTTCTAAATAGCTTTATCCTCAGATAACCAACTTCTAGTCTCAGATGGGCTGGCATAGCTTCCCTGGATTCCTTCCCTGAAGTTCTCTGCCTCTATTGTGTATGCATCTTTTTATATTTTCTGTACCAGAAAGTGGGTTAACTCATTAACTTTTTCTTCAGAAACTTCAGACTCCTAGCTCAAATTTCCTGATTGCCTGGACCACTGAGTCTTGAATTGTGACTTGATGATTATAGACATCGTTATCACTTAGGGTATTTATGATGAGAGTGGATTTGTTGAAAACAGACCTATTAGATAAGACATTCTGGAGTTAGAACCCAAGAATCTGCAATTCACAAGCTCTTTTGCCCAATATGTTTTTAGAACCATCACTTTAGTGTATTCCTGGCAGGTCAGATGTCTTATCCGAGGGACACACGTATCTCCTAATAAGCTTGAAAGCAGGTGGCCATCTTTAAAGAAGGATTTAGTATACAGGTTATCCTCTTGCTCTACCGCTTGGGCATTTTTTGAGGGTTCATTTAGTGTGATTTTCTTTATCCCGTGGTCATTTCATAAACATAGATGTATGATTGCATAAGATTCCATTACCAATTCCAGGATGATAATTGCTTTATCATGCGGGAGATTATAACCTTAAGTACCTTCTATGTGCTCAGCTCTTACCATGCTCCAGGTACTTTCTAGATCTTTTACATATAGTTATTTTTTAATGGCAACCCTTTGAGGTAAGTACTAATTTATAGTCCTCATTTTACAGGCGAAGAAGCTGAGATCCAGAGAGGTTAAATAACTTGTCCAGAATTGGGACTGAACCTAGGCAGTGTGGTTATAGTGCCCTGTGCTTCTCCCCATTGTGTGCCACTGCCACATGCAACAAAAGCTTATATCCCTAGTGGAGGAGGGAGAGTATGGGGATGTGTGCATGTTTCCTCAGGGGACCCATACCAGGATGTCATATATCTAGACTGTTTATGATTTCTAGGGTACTTGTCATTTCCCAAATTTTCATTTTGTTGTTTTATGTTGAGGAAGATGGGAAGCACATAAAAATTCCACTAAGCCCCAGGCAGACTATGCATGACATGCTGTCAAAGAACTTTGCCCATTGCCATGTATGTTCTTAGATATAATTTCATACCTTTGTGAATATTCCTCAAGGGCATGAACTCATATGAGAAATTCTCTAGGCCAGAGATTCTCAACTTTAGATACGCATATTATAATCATTTGGGGAGCTTTACAAATCCAGTTGCCCAGACCATGCCTCAGATCATTACAACAAATTGTTTGGTGGTGAAACCCAGGCATTAGCATTTTTTAAAGAAATATTTTTTATTAATTTCAGAGAGGAAGGGGGAGAGAGAGTGTGTGTGACATCCAGAGACAGGATCATTGATTGGCTGCCTCTTGCATGCTTCACACTGTGGATCAAGCCCACAACTGTTGTGCCCTCTGGTTCCATAGGTAGAGACACTCAACCACTGAGCCTCCCGTCTGGGAGGATGGCGTTAGCATTTTTAAAGCTCTTTGGTTGATTACAATGTGCAGCCAAGTCTTCCAATAGTTGAGGCTGGGAAACCACTGTTCTAGACTGAGTAAAATAGCTTTAAAAAAACTGTGTTGAGTAGTCATTTCTGACTTTGATGCATCCCTTGCTTCCTTCATTCCTCCTGTTATAGTGGTTTCAGTTTTAAATGGGGGAGAATATCAAACTCAATACTTTAGTACAGGAGTCTAAACTTGTAGCTGCTGGGATTTCACAGAGTCGTGGCCCTATATTGACTAAGTTTTTATTTATTCAATAAAGCTGCACTGTGATAACAAACATTCTGTTTGTCTTATAATGTTTTTCCTTTTCCCCAGTTGATGCTTTGGATGTTTGGATGTGAGGTGTTTGTCTGATCCACTGGGGTTTAAATCAGGAAGAAACCAAATACCACAAGGTCTTGAAAAGCTGAGTATTTTTATTGGAGCATCTTGAGCTGCAAGAGAAAGAGAGAGACCTCTCATGTAAACATACTAGTATCTAAGGCAAGGAAGAATGAGGCCCCACTCCTCTCAATATGCTTTACTCATATTTAAAGTTAAAGAGGGACTGTCGAAGGTCTAATCTCTACATTTGTGTGGAGGAGGAAGAAACTTTATTCTACTCTTCAATGGTTTCTTAAGCTGGTCTAACAATTAAATGTACATGAGACAGATTAACAAGTCAAAATGAACAAATTTAATTATATGTGTGTATGAGAATCCCACATATGTGAATCAGAAACCCCGTATACATAAAAAGTTGAGCCGGGAAGATAAAATGAGGCCTATATAGCATTCTGAGCTGAGGAAGATAAGGTAAGGCTCCTTGAGGCTTCAGAGGCTCATTGCAGAACAATAAAGAACAAATCCTCTGCTTCATGCAGCATAATGTTTATTTCTTCCTATGTGTGTGTGTGTGTGTGTTTTTTTTAATCCTCACCCGAGGATATTTTTCCTTTGATTTTTAGAGAGAGGAAAGGAGGGAGGTAGGGAGGGAGGGAGAGAGAAAGGGAGTGGGGAGAAACATCTATGGAGAGACACATCGATTGGTTGCCTCCCGCATGTGCCCCTGAACGGCTGGGAATTGAGCCTACAACCAAGATACATGCCCTTGACCAGAATTGAACCAGGGACCCTTCAGCCTAAGGGCCGACCCTCTATCCACTGAGGCATACTGTCTAGGGCCCAGTGTATTCTTTATTTCAGATGTAGCCTTCATTTCTGAATGTTTTTAAAAAATCATTTCTATGCCCTTTTTCATGCTCTTAAGCATTCTTATAACCATTACTTTGAACTCTATATCTGATAAATTGTTTGCCTCCATTTTATTTAGCTTTTTTCTAGAGATTAATTTTGTTTTATTTGTGGTCTGTTTCTGTGCACCCCCCCCCCCATATTGGCTGCCTCTATGTGTTTGTTTCTCTGTATTAGATAGATCTGCTATGACTCCGCATCTTCATGGGGGTTGTCTCATGTAGTAGGTGCCCTGTGTGGTCCAGTGGTCAGTCTCCTATATCATCTGAGCTGGGTGCTCCAAGAGTGCCTCTTGATTAAGTGTGCCCTTCTGTGTGATTGAGTCTTGATTGCATGGGATCAACCCTAAGGGTGGCTGAATGTGAGGCTCAACCCTGTCCATGGCATGTGAGCTGCTTTACAGGTGCTGACCTCATAAATGGAAATTTGCCTCAGCAGGGCTTGGTGCCTGTCAAGATTCTCCCTTTGGATATGTTGCTTGTGAGGCTTATTGGATCCTGCTCTTATGTTGTCTGACGCTGGCCCCTCGTGTGTGGATTCTGGGCCTCTTGAAAGAGACTCTGGTGAGGCCAACGTAAGACACTGCCTGTGACCGGAACTCAGAAACCTGTTAGGATCCACAGTTTGTGGCTGCCTCTGCTGGACCTCAGTGTGTGTAAGAAGGACTAAGGTGCACAACAAGAATGGCTTTTACAAGCACTGGGCCCAGGACCAGGTCAGCAAAAGTACTCCAAGATCTGCCTCCGCCTCTCTCCACATGCTGGCTGCCTATAAGACTCAATAATTGAAAGAGCCTCTGGCTGTACTCCTCAGCAGGGAGTGAGGTCCAGAGGGTGGGGTGAGAGGGAGTTCAGTGGGTCAGGCTAGTATTTTCCCCCAGGCTGATGCCCCATGGAGGGGAGTGCTCCACCTAAGAAAAATTGTGTCTTCAGTATGAGAGAATGACACAGCACAGGTAGCTGTCCCCTCAGCTCCCTCATGAGAGCCACAACCCCAGACTGTCTTCATGCTGCTCTAGTGTGCTCCGCCGTCCCTCCACCAGAGCCCAAAGTTAATGGCCGTGAATACATTTTTTTGTGTGGGCCCTTTAAGAGGGGCCGGAGTCTTTAGTGGATTCCCAGACTCTGATCTCTCCATGGTGGACAGAAAACTCACAGCTTCATATAGCCAGGTGTGATGTGGGAGCCTCTTCCCAGCCCCGGTGCTCTGGGTTGGAGAGCCCCACTTGTACTTTAGACCCCCAGCTTCCCAGGTAGAACCTCCCACAGCTGAGATAGCCCTCTGGAGCCTCATTCAGCCCCCAGAGGGTCCCTGTGGTGTTTCCACCCTTCCTACCAGTCTTCGATGTGGTTCTTCTGTGAGTCCTTGGTTAAAGACTTCCCTTCAGCTGGTCTTCAGTTAGTTATTCAGGTTGATTGTTCTAGATTTTAGTTGTCATTCCAGTTTGGTCCTGGCAGGAGCTGAGTATAGCTGCCATCTACTCTGCCACCATCTTGGATCTGCATTTCTTTTAATGGACAAATGGTTAGAATAAAAATAAAAAGGTTTTTAAGCAATTATTGTTAGTTTTATATTTTAAAAGTAAGATGTAAAGAGTTTGGGAAAAGGTAACTGAAAATAAAATAAAACAAACGATTAAAACAAACCTTCCTAAAAATTTGCAATCCATTCATTTTTTCTTCTTCTGTGTTTAGAACATGCTGCTCACATTTGAGTTGGTTCTTTGCAATTGAGAAATAACCTCTATTATAAATTTCTCATTGAACACACACGCACACACACACACACACTCACTTTATTTTAGAAGTGATATCAGCACATTATGGAGATGTTGTTAATTAGGGGGGAAAATTCCTCCAAGTTTTATTACCATGCGAAGAACACTTTTTTTCCCCGGTGAGGTATTTCTTATAGAATTTTTCTAAACTAGTTACTTTAAAAATAATGCATAAACAAATGTATGATTTTTAAAACTTTCTTATTATATAGTATCATAAGCATTTTTACATGTTGTAGCATAAATTTCACAACCAACATTATAAATGGCTATTTATTCTGTTTAGGGGATGCAGATATATACAGTTTACTTAAACACGACCCAATTTTCTAAATTGTCACTGTCTTAAATACTGCGCTAGTTGTTTCTGTGAACATAGCCTCCCTCCCATCATGCATATTCTACAGCATTTTCCTAGAATGGATTCTCAGAATGTGACCATTTGAATTCACCAAGCATGGCCACACAGAGCTGCTGGAGCACCAGCGGGCACCGTGGAGTCTCAGATAAATAACCTGCATTGATTTCTCAATTTGTGACTTATCTTGGTTTATTTGCTCTTAGAATTTGATTTATGGCTCCAGGGGACACTTTTAAAAAACCATTTACTCATCAGCTGAGACACTCTAATTATTACCCAAAAGGTCAAGATGCAGTAGACCGGAGACAAGCATCTGGGACATCTAATCCCTGAGTCTCCACTGCTCCCTTCAGGAGTGAAACCAGTTTCTGGCAGAGTGACAGCAGGAAAGGAACATGGACAAGCTGTTATGTATCCTTGTCTTCAGCAGTCTCCCCAGTGCTTGTTAAAGAGAATCCTCACCTGAGGATACACTCCTTTCCATTGCTCTTTCAGAGAGAGTAGAGGAAAGGGAGGGGAGGAGAGGAGAGAGAGAGTGAAGGGAGAGCGAGAGACACACAGAGAGAAACATCAATGTGGGAGAGACAAATCAATTGGTTGCCTCCTGCATGCACCAAGCCTGAACCCAGGACCCTTCCGTCTGTGGGCTGACGCTCTATCCAATGAGTCAAACTGGGTAGGGCTTACATTTTGTTTTTTAACAAAGCTCAACTGCTGGCATTTTCCCTCTGTTTTTGTCTTACAGACATGTGCAGAAGGGCATTTGTGTTCCTTAAAGAGTCAAATGATTTATTTGAGACCCTGATCACACAGCTAAACAAGCCATACAAGGCCTTCACTGTGTCTGAGAATTCACACGGACCCGACCTTGATTGCAGCCTCTTCTCTTACTCCACAAAGACAAGTCAATGAGATCTCCCCTTCAAGGGAGAGCCTGGAGCACACAGTGTACCTGCAGGCGGACCTGACGTTTGTTTCAAGCCTCCTGCAAGTTCTTTTGC
Source organism: Murina feae (assembly GCA_004026665.1). Taxonomy (NCBI): domain Eukaryota; kingdom Metazoa; phylum Chordata; class Mammalia; order Chiroptera; family Vespertilionidae; genus Murina; species Murina feae. The sequence goes on along the minus strand of PVJC01025738.1, from coordinate 13,192 downwards.
ATCACAGGACGCTGTGTGACCTGGGAGTCCGCCTCAGGGATCGCAGAACTCTGAGCCATGGGAAGGAAGCCCATGGTGAGGGGGGTCACAAGGAAGGGATATTCTCTGGGGACAGGGACAGACACCATCCTGGGGCAGGAGCAGAGTTCGTTCTCCCGGGGCCTTGATGAAACCTCTTTGGTGGGAGACATTAGAGATGCGAACAGGTGAGACTTGTGCTGTCAGCAGATGAGACTGGCACTATCTCTGCTGGTGAGACTGTAACCAGACAAACAGTGGGTCCGTGCTGCCTGGTACTTGAGCCCATGACGTAGAGGCAGGGTTGAGCCATTAGGAGCGTTTAAAAACTCCCGATATTGCCAGCAGTGTGAGAGAACAGCAGGTTACCCACAGAAACCTGCTCTGCACCCCTCCACAAACCTCCACAGGAACTCTGCTGATACAGAGTAGATTACATGAGAAAGCAGGCCAAAGGGCAAACTGGTAGTTTACAATATGCAAAAGGACTGGGGGTCTTCAAAGGGCTTATGCAGGGGCTGAAATTACATGGGGAAGTAGCCACAGGGGATGCCACATGGGCAGTTAACAGGCAAGCAGAGGGCTGGGGGTCTTCAAGGGGCTGGTGATTCTGGTTTCTGCAAGCAAAGTTGTTCATCTTCCCATGAAATGGGGAGGAGAGCTACACTTCCAGGTGAGCTCCCAGGTGCCGAGTGCCGCTGCCAGCCCGGTTAGAATGTGGAATGTGTCTCCTTAAATCAGAATAAGACAATCACGGGTAACAAAGCGTGATTCATATTTCTTAAAATTCTCCCGGTTCCCCAACATCCTTTTTCTGACCCTCTCAGGACCTTCAGCCCTAACATCCTAGGGTGGTGGAAGCTGAGTAAGGGAGCAGGTGGTGGAGTGGCCACCAAGCTCCCGCCGCCGCCTTGAAGGCCTGCTCCAAGCCCTGAAGTTGCCTCTTAGGAATGACACCTTACATTTCTGTTGTTGTCTCTGGTTCTGTGTTTTCTTGTCCTACATACAATGGCTTCATGCCCTGGGGTGGTGGCTGCTGTATTTTCCTCTTCCTTCTTTCCTCTTTTTACTAGCACAAACACAGTGTAGAGCAGAGGGTCCTGTTCATGGCTGCACACCAGAATTACCAGGCCACATTCCAGGCCAGTGAAATCTGATTTTTTTTGGAGGGTGGAATTCAAGTGTCAGTGTACTTTAAAATTTTCTAAGTGATTCCAATATGAAGCCAAGGTTGAGAGCCACTGAATTTTCAGTGTCTGTTTAAGAGAAAGTGAGCCAAGGATTTTTTCTTCTTCTATAGGACCTCATGTGTTTAATTGTAATCCTGCTAATGTTTCCATTCCCTTTAGTAGGCATATCTACCCATTTTATTGTGCTTTATTGAATTATATAATGAATATAGAAGTAGAATTTTTCCAGCATTCTACTCCCACCGGGATGTGGTGATTATACATTAAAAGTATCTTCAGCTCTGGCCAGTGTGGCTCAGCTGGTTGGGTATCATCCCAGGCACCAAAGCATTGCTGGTTGGATTCCCAGTCAGGGCACATGCCCAGGTTTCAATCCCCAGTGGGGCGCATGCAGGAGAGCCGGTTTATGTTTCACTCTCATATCGATGTTTCTCTCTCTCTCTCCCCCTTCTTCTTTTACTAAAAAAATAATAAAAAATTTTTAATCTTTAAAAAATTATATTCAGACTTTAAATCCATTGTACCACTATTGCTTTAGGACAGACAGTTCTTTTTATTTCTTTTTGTCTCTATTTTTCTTTCCTATCTCACACAATTTTTATGGTTCACTTCAAGCTCCTGCCACAATTTCATTCAATAAAAATCTTGCCTGTAGCTGTATTTAGCTTGTTAGTTTCAATAACACAAAACTACATTTCTGAATTTTCCTGTCTTATTTTCACTATTCATTTTCCTCTTTAAATTGTGAACATTTACAGGTTGTATTTTAGAGTGAGAACATGGCTCAGTTGTTTAGTGAAGACAGGCTACAATGTAAGCTTGAAGTCACTGAAAAAAGCCAGGCCATCAGGGAAATTCAGGAAAGCAGTGGTCAGTGAAGAGGGTGGCAGACATGATATTATCCCTCAAGAACTAAACAGAGAAAGCAACAAAAGTATCCCTTGTCATAATAAAGAAACTGGCACTAACCAGAAGTTTTAAATTAAAATATTTAGTATGCCCAGCTGGTGTGGCTCAGTGGTGAGCATCAGCCTATGAACCAGGAGTTCAGGGTTCAATTCCTGGACAGGGCACAGGTCAGGATTTTGGGCTTGGTCCCCAGTAGGGGGCGTGCAGGAGGCAGCTGATCAATGATTCTCTTTCATCATTGATGTTTCTCTTTCCCCTCTCTGACATAAAAAATAAAAATGTTAAAAAATAAAATATTTAATATGTTCTTGAAAGCCTGTTTAAATGTAGATTTTATTATGTTTAAATGTGAATGACTATAAAACGTTTATTTTTTACATGACAACATCTATATATGTAGCGTAAATTGGAGGAGGACAGAAATGCGTCAGGATATTCCTTGGCTCTTGCTCGAGGCATCCCTTGAGTTGGAAGAGAAGTAGGCTGAGGCCATCGAAGGAGAATAAGCCAGAACCTATGGGCTCTGAGGGAAGTCAGATCCTCCTGGCTAGATCCAGGTTTCACTTGGAGCTATTTTTTGTGATCTCAGAATTCAGTACTATTTTTCTACATTTAACGATATGGGCTTCATTGTGTTATAGGGCATTGAGGGAAGGATTTATATCCATTTTGGAAGTTCAGTCAAGAGGTAGGGAGAGGAATCTCTGAAACTGAAAGGGGGCAGCAATAGAATTTGGGGAACCAGCTAGTATTGTAAGAAGTATGAATCATGCCCTGTGAACCATGATTGTTTTATTCTGAATAAAGAAGGCAAATTCCACCCTGGCTGGAGCTGACCTGAAAATGCAGCCTTCCTCCCATTTGGAACTGCCTGTCATCATGGAAAGATGAACAACTACTAGTATGCTGCAGAAACCAGAGTCACCAGTCCTTTTGCACTGCCCACCTGGCACTGCCTTTGGCTATTCCCCCTGTAACCCCAGCCCTTGCATAGCACTCGGCCCTTTGAAGACCCCTAGTCCTTTTGCATGTCTGTAAACTGCCCTTTTGCCTAGTTTCCTTTATATTGTTTCGCTATATAGGCAGCTGGTTTATGGTGGGCTGGAGAGCAGATTTTTGTGGCTAACCTGCTGCTCTCCCGCACTGCAGGCAATATTGGCATAAACACTCATATATGATTCAGTCCTGTCTCTGCTTCATTAGCTGGAGTACTGACAGGCAGCCCGGACCCATTGTTTGTCCAGTTACAAAACCACTGGGCAGTGATGATAGGGAACTTCTTGGGGATGTGGATTTCAGGGAACTAGATTTGGAGCAACTGAATCCACTTACCCTCTCATAGAAAGAGATTTTTCTGGTAGTCTTTTACTATAAGCACTATAGACTGGCAGAAGAACTTGATGTGTCATGGCAGAAATACTAGGAAGAAGCAACCAAAGAATGGAAGATTGTATTTTGGAGGTGCTGGGCAATTATTTATTTATTAATTGATTCTTTCTTCCCCTTTGCTAAGGCAAAAACTAGTCTTTAAAAACAAAAGTATATATATATATATATATATATATATATATATATATATATATATTTATACACACACACATATATACACACACACACATATATATACACACACACATATATATACACACACACTAGGGGCCCGGTGCACAAAAATTTGTGCACTCAGTGGGGAGAAGGGGGGCCCCTCAGCCTGGCCTGTGCCTTCTAGCAGTCTGGGACCCCTCTGGGGATGTCTACCTGCTGGTGTGCCTGGCCAGCCTGGGTGAGGGGCTGATGGCTGTTTGCAGGCTGGCCAAGCCCTCCAGTGGGGACCCTCACCCCATGGGGGTGTGGCCAGCCTGGGTGAGGGGCTGAGGGCCGTTTTCAGGCTTCCCACAGTCCCTTCAAGGTTCGAGTCACTACTGGGGTACCTGGCCAGCCTGGGTGAGGGGCTGAGGGCCATTTTCAGGTTGCCCACAGCTCCCATTGACCCAACGTCCCAGCGAGGCTGGCTGGAATCAGGTTTCTGGAGTTTATTTATCTTCTATAATTGAAACTTCATTGCTTTGAGCGGAGGCCTAGGCAGGTAACGAAGCCTCCTGTTTGCTTCAGCTCTGTGACTTCTATAATTAAAACTATGTTGCCTTTAGCAGAGGCCCAGCCCACGAGGCAGGCAGTTTCCTCCAAACAGAAACCTCCTATTTGTTCTAGCTCCGTGGCTGCTGGCCACCATCTTGGCTGGGTTAATTTGCATACAGTTGCTCTGATTGGCTGGTGGGTGTGGCTTGGCTGGTGGGAGTGGCTTAGGTGTCTCGGAGTGAGGGTTAGTTTGCATATTACTCTTTTATTAGATAGGATATATCCTGTTTTCCCAAAAGTAAGACACCCCCCAAAATAAGACCTACTTACAGTTTTGCCTTTTGCTAAAATATAAGGCAACCCCCTGAAAATAAGACCTCCTCAAAAAAAGGACCTCTTCAATAATAAGGCCTCCCTCAAACATAAGGCCTCCCCGATAATAAGGCCCCCAAAGCTACCATAACTCGACTCTGGGCTGTAGCAGCAGGCGCCGCCGCGCAGCTCACTGTTGGCCTCAGTGTAGCCAGAGCAGACAGGAAGTGTGAGTTCTCTTTTAATCAGAGAGCCCGTGCCACCACCAGGACAAGCTGTCACCTGCTGCTTGCTCTGCCCTGAAGGAGTCTGGCTGACTCACAATGAGACAGTGAGTTGTTCGGGGCAGGAATCGGGCACATTGTGTGGACACACAGGTAATAAATTTTCTTTTTTTTTGTTCAATAAATGTGTGCCGTATTCTTCTTCATGGAAAAATAAGACATCCCCTGAAAATAAGACCTAGCATATCTTTGGGAGCAAAACTTAATATAAGACACTGTCTTATTTGGGGGGAAACAGGATATATATATATATATATATATAGAGAGAGAGAGAGAGAGAGAGAGAGAGAGAGAAAGAGAGAGAGAGAGAGAGATTCCAGAGAGGAAGGGAGAGGGAGAGAGAAATAGAAAAATCAATGATGAAAGAGAATTGTTGATCAGCGGTCTCCTGCATGACCCACACAGGGGATTGATCCCATAATCCGGGCATATGCCCTGACTGGGAATCGAACCGTAACTTCCTGGTTCATAGGTCGATGCTCAACCACTGAGCCATGCTGGCTGGGGAAAACTAGTTTTTTAATTTTTGGTGAGATAGACTGATACCATCTAGGGCAGAGTGAAACAAGGTATTTATTGAATAAATAAATGAGTAAATGAAGATGACATAGCCTCAGTTCTTATAGTTTACAAACAACTATATTCCAATGAGATATGTTGTAAAAGATTAGTGAAAAATAAGCTATTGGTAAAAACAAGCAAAGTGACTTATTCTTTCTTTTAAACAAGGGAGGGGAAGATTGTGGATAGAATACAGGTCAAGAAAGTATTCAAGGATGGTGAGATTTTGAATAGAACTTAAGGACAGATATGTTTCTTCCTGAAGGGAAATTTCTGAGAAAATATTATAATGGGTAGGACATGGCTTTGTAAAATAAGAGGTTTGATATTTTGCGATCAATTTATAAGTAGAAGTCTTGAGGTTCTGAGGTATAATTTTTAGGTCATTTCACTTGGTTTAATTGTGACAGGATGATACAAAAGAAAAGATTATATGACAGCTTTATAATTTTTTACTGGAGGGTTAGAAGATAAAAACCATACATACTCTGCAAATCTGAAAGCTTTATGTAAATCTTAGGGGATTCTGGTTGTCAGAAAAAGAAATCTCACTTTTGTGTTTGTGGCTTATAAATAGTCCGGGATAAATAGTTGAGTCTAGGGAAATAAAAACCAGTAATCTATAATAATAAAAGCATAATATGCTAATTAAACCAGATGTCCTTCTGGTCATCCTTCCAGATGCCCTTCCGGACAAAGCCAGGGCTGTGAGGGCTGAGGAAGAGGTGGCCGGCCGCCAAGGTAGAGGCCCCTGGCCATCGTGGTGGTGGGGGCCAAGCCCCTTACACAAATTTCATGCATCAGGCCTCTGATCTACTAAAAATTAGAGCAAGTTATAGCTTTCCTATATAGCAGGGACCATAAAATAGAATTAGGACATGTCTTATACAACAGACACAGAACCAGGAGGAGTTCATTTGCCCAAGGACTTCTTGCCATAGGAGTGATGGTATTTGTGACATCTGGTAAAAAGCTCGAGCTGGGAGAAGAGTTTAGTGTATATCTCAGATTATTTTGTTGTCATTGGCCCCATGGATCCATTCTTGAGTATTGTGGAGATTTGGCACATTGGGTAAAAGCCAAAACAAACTGTACTTTTGAAAGAGTCAGACTATAGGGAGGACAAGCAAAGCAGACTTGGTACTCCATTGAGTTGGGGAGAGATCAATTTCCTCTACTTCATGGGTAAATATTGCAAACTCTGCTGCCTTGAGGACTGGAGAGAGAGCAGCCAGTCTTGGCACTTGGTGAGGGCAGCTTTAGAAAACCTAAGGAAAGAATCCCCGGAACAAACATCAGGCTTTTCACAGTGGGCAGCAGTGAGAGCAAGAGGAACAGGAGTTCTGTGGGCTTCAGGGAAGTAGATGGCAGTTCAAGTTCAAGAGGCGATCACCAGGGGCACTCAGAAATAACCGAGTGTGACTCCAGGGTCAGGGAAGGACCATTCGGCTTTCAGCCGATACAGTTCGGTTCTCCTTTGCAGGTTGGTAAAGCTGGAAAAGCCAGATGTTTTAGAAAAATCAATAGAGACCGAGTAATCCAGGGCTTTACTTTGAGCAGGTGCATAAGCACATGCTGAGCCTTGATAATTAAGTTGTCAAAACAAAGAAATAGAGAAAATTACATAGGATTTTGAAATATCAAGGGACTTCGGAAAGAACATCTAGATGCAACCAGAACAGACACTGGTTTATTGAGCTTACAGAGATTAAAAATCCTCCCTTTCTTCAGGGAGCTGAAACAGGAGGAGCAAATACACATGGTCTAACATGAAAGGCCAAGTGATTATGACAGCATAAGTAAGTAAGCATGCTGTTCTCATTATAGAATGTGAATTCAGTCACTCTCAACGGATCCGTTTGCTATTTTCTAAAGGGTTTTGTTAAAGGTATTCGAGGCATTCTTGTATTAGGAGAGCTTGACCAAATGGATCCAGATATTTAGGTTAAAATGATGGTGTCCGGAGAGAATAAAACCAGGTAATAAACACAATTCATAGAACTTTGTCATCATGAAATTTATTTCTCTCTAGTTAGTTGAATGATTAGGTATTATTTCACCCAGAACATGTACGCACCACAAATCACTAAGCTGTCCACATATGTAGTAAATATAAATCTTATTCAAGATACTCTGTGCTCTGCCCCCACAGAATTGCTGAACATTCTAACTTAGTAATTATTGAGGTTCCATTTTCAATGACTCAGGTCATGTAGAGGGTCCAGGAGTTTAACATTAATACCCAAATGTCAGGAATGCCCTCTGGGTATTGTTGAAAAGACCATTGTTCAAGCCCTTCTGGACCCTTAAAGACTGTAGCACTACTGCTTCTTCCAAATACACCACAGGTATCCTTATTTTTGAACTAATGTTCTCTGATTTCTTTTTATACAAACTTACTTGGAATTAGTCATGGTAAATGGTAGCAAGTAGAAATGTCACTCCTGCCTCTCTGCGTTGGTTGTGATGTGTGAGAGTGTGCAGCTGTGAGAGAATGTTTACTTGGTCACTGGTCAAAACTCAGTGACATTCTGTCAAATAGCAGCCATCGTGTCCCAGACTCGGTACCGTGTCTGAGTCTTCAGTGTTAGGGAGCACCAGCATCGCCCATCTGTGGTCCACACATTCCCAGGCACACACATGTGTCCAACAAGGTTTGCATTGTTGAAGATAGTGATGGCATTTGATTAAGTGCCTATTAAAATATTGAACGCTTTTGCAAAAGGAACAGTTTGGACACGTTACTATGTATAGTAAGCATTCTGTGTGGCTAATGGCAATCAGAGGACTATGCTTAGAAACCTGCTTCATGATTCTAATCTAATCTAATAAAAGTGTAATATTGAAATTAACCATTTCTCCAGGACACTTAAGCCACGCCCACCAGCCAATCAGAGCAAATTAGCCCAGCCAAGATGGCGGAGGCCGCAGCCCCAGAGAAGCCGGAGAAGCCATGCAACACACAGGCCGCAACCGCCGGGGGAGGAGCAGGGTGCCGGCAATGGAGGCCTGGAAATAGATCCAGTCACAGATTACAGGCGGTAGAGCAGCCTCGGGGTTGGGGGACCGAGCCAGCCCTGGCCAGAAGCTGAGGCCTGGAAATAGGTGCCATCGGGGCACACAGCACACAGGGAGTCAGGTGTGTCCGCTCAGCAGCAGGGCCCCCCCGGCCAGGGACCATGCACCAGCGTCCACCCCCGGCCTGCCACCCAGCTTTGCGCCAGGTGTGTCCCCTCAGCAGTGGGGGCCCACCAGGCGTGTGCAATGGTGGGCCACCCAATGGGAAACGTCCACGCCTGCACTCACCAGCCCTCCCACCCCCCAGTGCACGAACCATGAGGGGGCTGTGGGCTGCCTGAAAACAGCCCTCAGCCCCTCACCCAGGCTGGCAGGCACACCAGCAGGTGGACATCCCCCGAGGGGTCCCAAACTGTGAGAGGGCACAGGCCGGGCTGAGGGACCCCCCCACCCCCGCTGAGTGCACAAATTTTTGTGCACCGGGCCCCTAGTCATTATATAGTTGTAAATAATTTTATTTATAGCTGCATGATATTTAGTTCATGCCCATAACTGGCTGTTAAAAATACAAGAAATATAATGAAGCTTGATGTTGAAATGTAGGTTAATGACAATAATTCAGCAAATTCACCTCAAGGTGATCTTACCAAATCTTAAGTTGGCATTCAGCTAATTAAAATTTGTATGTAGCATCTTAAGCATTCTCCATATTAAGAGAGAAAATTTGTCATGATTATATATAACAATGTATTATTTACAGAGAACTACATTTGGGTTTCAACTCAAACATGATATATAATATCCATTTAAAATTATTTATACTGCAGTTTGATATTCATATATATTTTAGGCAAATTAAATATCATGTCTCTTGTCAAATGTGAAAATGTCATGTTATAGTATGAGTTTTTAAAGATAGTATAAAATGAATCTTAAATGCAATATTTAATAATATAGTGATACAATTTAAATCTTATATTCATTTCTTTATAATATTTTCACAAAATAAAAATATAACTAAAAATTGCTACAGGATTCATAAGAGATATATATCATTGTGAAAACCTTTCATTAGTCAAAACTAATTATAAATTGATTTGACCAGTTTCTTGCAGGTGCCTCAGATTGTTGCAAATGGAAGCATTTTCTTTTTATAGCTGAGTAATACTGTGCTCTCTACACACAGACACACACGCACACACACACATTTCCCTTATGATCGGTGATTTTGAGCACCTTTTTATGTACCTACTAGCAGCCCAATGCACGAAATTCTACAAGGGGTTTGGCCCTCACAGCTGCGGCCGCTTGCCTCAGCCCTCACAGCCCCAGCTTTGTCTGAAGGGTCATCTGGAAGGTCGTTCAGCTGTCTGGTCTAATTAGCATATTACACTTTTATTATTATAGATTGGACATTCTTATATCTTTTTTGGGGAAATATGCCTATTCAGGTCCTTGCCCAATTTATAATTAGATTATTTTTTTGTTTTTGCTATTGAGTTTTTTGAATTCCTTTTATTTTTGGGATATTAACCCCTTGCCAGATTGAAAATATTTTCTTACATTATGGAGGTTGTATTTTCATTTTGTTGATGGTTTCTTTTGCTGTGTAGAATCTTATTAGTTTAATATATTCCCAGTTGTTAATTTTTTTTATTTTGTTGCTTGTAGCACCAATGTCAAGAAATTTCTCCCTATATTTTTTTCTAGAAATTTTATGGTTTCTGATTTTATATTTATGTTTTAATTATTTTAAATTAATTCTTGTTAGTGGTATAAGTCAGGAGTCTAATTTTATTTTTTTTATATGTGAATATCCAATTTTCCCTGTGTTCAAGCACTATTTATTGGAAAGATTATCTTTTTTACTGAGTATTCTTGGTTTCCATGTCAAATGTTAGTTGACTGTATATGCATGGGTTTATCACTGGGCTCTTGATTGTGTTCTGCTGGTCCGTATGTGTGTTTTTATGCCAGTAGCGTACTGTTTTGATTACTGTAGCTTTATAATAAAGTTCAAAATTAGAAAATGTGATGGCTCCTGCTTTGGCTACTCAAGATCTTTTATCATTCCACATACTTTTAGGATTTTTAAAAAAATATATTTTATTGATTTTTTACAGAGAGGAAGGGAGAGGGATAGAGAGTTAGAAACATTGATGAGAGAGAAACATTGATCAGCTGCCTCCTGCACACTCCCTACTGGGGATATGACTGCAACCAAGGTACATGCCCTTGACCAGAATCGAACCCGGGACCCTTCAGTCTGCAGGTCGACGCTCTATCCACCGAGCCAAACCGGCTAGGGCAGGATTTGTTTTTGTTCTGGAAAAAAAAATGCTATTAGAATCTTGATAGAGATTGCATTGAATCTATTGATGGCTTTAGGTAGTGTGGACATTTTTTTTTTTTTAATAAGAGCCAGAACATGGGACCTTAAAAGTCCACAAACCGACGCTCTATCCGAGCTAAACTGGTCAGGGCAAGTGTGGACATTTTAACAATATTATTTCTGCAGATCATAGGATACTCTCCATTTATTTGTGTCTTCTTTACTTTCATCAATGTCTTGTAGTTTTTAGTGCAGAGGCCTTTCATTTTCTTGGTTAAATTTATACCTAAGTATTTTATTGTTCATGCTATTGTAAATGGGATCATTTTCTTTATTTGTTTCTCAGATAATTTCATGTTATTATGTAGAAATGCTACTAATTTTGCATGCTAATTTTATATCCTGCATATTTCCTGAATTCATTGATTAGATCTAACAGTCTTAAGATTTTTCTCTATATAAAATCGTATCATCTGCAAATAGAGACAATTTTATTTTTTCATTTCCAATTCTGATGCTTTTAAATCCTTTTTCTTGTGTGATTCCTCTGGCTATGACTTCCAACACTGTGTTAAATAGGAGTGATGAGAGTGGGCCTTCTCGTCTTCTTCCTGACCTTAGAGGAAAAGCTTTCAAACTTGCATGATTGAGTGTAATGACAGCTGTGGGCAATCCTAACATTTTTTTAAATAGTATGAATTATTTTATTATTTTCGTAGTAATAATTATAGCAATAATAATTATAGTGGTTTATATGGGAATTGACATTTTATTTTAAAAATATTTTTATTGCTTTCAGAGAGACGAAAGAAGGAGGAGAGAGAGACAGAAACATCAAAGATGATAGAGAACCATTGATTGGCTGCCTCCTGCATGCCCCACACTGGGGATCGAGCTTGCAACCCAGGCACGTACCCTGAACGGGAATCGAACCATGACCTCCTGGTTCATAGGTTGACACTCAACCACTGAGCCATGCCAACCAAGCGGGGAGTTGCCATTTTAGAAAGCATCTTTACATATATAATACTAAAGCACAAAACTATTGAGGACAGGATCATTGTCTTGGTTGCATATCCCCAGCAGCTAACATTTTAACATTTATAATAAGTAATTTAAGAAATGTTTATTAAATGAGTTATTTTACTTTTTAACTTTGAGATAGAAAATGATTTATCATCTATAGTTTCCATGTGAAAAAGAAGCCCCAAGAAATGGGGTCAATTACCCCCTGCTCACCTCCTTGACCCGCAAAGTCACACAATATTTAAGTGGTGAAGGCAACCTTCCTTTTGTTTGAAAAATGTGTAGTTACTTTTATTTCTATTTTTTATTCCCCTGGCTCATGATGATGCCTTGGAATTGTATCTCTACTCTGGATCCTGATACACCGTCTGTACCCCAGATACTCCATTCCACGCTGGGACCTCCCAGGCTTCCGGTTTTCAATACTTTCAGCTACTGTTCGTAAGGAGCCCAGGTCACCTTGAGGAGTGAGGTTGAGTAGACAGCACTCAGAATATCGGGGTGCCACTGTGGTGCCTGTTAATAACAGCAGGCTTCCTGACCTCGTCCCCTCTAGGCCTCAGTTTCTTTACATATAGAATAAAGCGAAGGTGGAGTTCTAGGATCTGTGTGATCATTTAAAGTGGAAGCATTCTGGGAACACCCTACGCTTCTCTTGCTGTACTTGTCTCATCTTAACGCCCCCCATAGCCTAACTTTTACCTTTGAGACCAACTCCATATTGTCCAGTTTCCTCCTTTTCTTAGCAGGCAAGTCTCTGTGCAGGCGTATGAAGGTAAGAGGCTCATTCCCTATCTTTGTGTTTCCCTGAGGGCTTCTGTATGAGAAGGTAGGTGTAAGGATGAGGTGAGATGACCAAGATTCTGCTCTGTGCAATCAGACCCACACTTAGTGCTTCATACTTGGCTACCTTCCATGCAGTCCCTTGTTTCACAGGCAGGGCATTGCCACATAGATATGTGTTCACATGAAGTTACATCACAGTCCAGCCATCCACAGGGGAAGGCTAGTCTTCAGAAGAAAAACAGCAAATTCTATCAAAGCTCAAAGTTTTGTAGGAGGTTAAAAAAATACACTTTGCTATCTTCTCTTTAGTGATCACCATGGTTTGGGTTAGGGAGGGCTGGGAAGTGACATTATGTCTGTATATGATTCTCAGGATTATTATAGCATCAGCTAACCAAGTCACATACTTTTCCTGTCTTGAGCCACTATCATTATCCAAATTTTGGAAACTTTTCACATAATATGAAAAGGTCTCCAAAATATAAACAAAATCAGTGTGATGATTCAAACTCAAAATACAAGGAAGAAAACTCAATAGAAGTGAAAGACAAATGTTTCTATCTGTTGAAGAATTAAAACAGCAATGATATGTACACAAAGGCAATGCACTTAGGGAAGAAAAATGGGAAACTAAAGAGAGGTGGAAGTGTTAATCTGAGACTACAAAGGAATAAGAT
>PVJC01025737.1:0-24530 GCA_004026665.1 Murina feae | reverse complement strand
TGTCATTAGTGGAGCTCAGGAGGCCATAGTCAGTCTATGTTGCACCACCCCACAGTGTGGTTTTAAATGTTTCTCAAGTGACAGAGCCCCCAAACTGCGTCATGGTGGCCCTCCTCCAATTAGAGCTACTCTGCTGTGAGGGTGATGAAAAAACACCGCAGCATTCTTCTTCCCTAAGGTTAAGGATGCTTCAGTAGTGTGCTTTGCTCTCCACAGTGCCCACACCAAGATGATAAAGTGACATGTTTCAAGATGACACTATGAAAGATGCGCATTGAATTTTTTTATTATTATAAAATCTCATAGCTTATAACAAGAACCGATCATCTACTTCATTCAGTGATAACTCTATTCAATTATTCATTCATTCACTCATTCATTCATTCAAGGTATTTATTAAACTTACCAAGTGCTACAAATGATGCTACACACTGGGCATTCAACCATAAACAAGTCACCAAAACTTTCTCCTTTCTTAAAAAAAAAAATCACTTATTTAATAAATATTTTTGAGTACCTACTACATACCAGACACTGTGAGGTGTTAAGTCTAGAACCATAAACCAAGGTGTAGCAAATGCTATGGATTCAACCTTCAGCTGCCAGCTCTTAAATTTCTTTATTTGGGGGTCTTTGTGTTATTGGAGTTAATTGTGCTGCCTACATAGCAGGCTAGAAGTGTCAGAGAATCGATAGCTTCTCCTCCACTCACCTGCTCTCCCCTTAGCTGCCTTCAACCAGTAACTGATAATAGCTGGTGGTAGGGTGATTAACTTCCCTGGTTTGTCCAGACAGAGGTTACTCAGGGCTAAAACTATAATCGCCAGTGGAACCAGGATAGTGTGTGAAAATGCTAACTCTCTCATATGGGGTAACTCTGAGGCACAGATTTTATTAACACTGGGACTCAGAGTGCCTCAGCATATTAAGCTCCACTAACCCACACTGGTAATGAACTAGAGCTCTTCACGGACTACCTTTCCTTCCCTGCCTCACTTTTTTACTCCGCCTCCAGTGTTTACTGAGATCACCTCCAAAATTATTTATAATTGAACCATTCCCTAAGGCTCTGCTTGTGGAGAAAATGAAAATAAAGTCATGACGGCTACTCTTGAAGGGACATAATAAACTGTAGTGACAGTCAGGCAATGGGTAATGATGATGCCTACGTGCCCTGGGAGAACATAGGGTGATCTTGGTGGGAGTGAGAAGGCTTACAAGAGTAAATTCCATCTAAGCAGAATTGTAAAGGATGAGATGCAGTTAATACTCATTAAATGGGGAAAAAAAGATACAATTTTTCAGCAAGACAACAATAATTTTTTAAATCTTAGAACCAAAATAAAAGCACAGCTTGCTCAGAGACCTATAAATATCTATTCATAATTAGAACTTAGAGTGACGTGAGTAGTTTGGATAGAAGATGTCATGGATTTGGAGAGGCTCCATCACAAATGACCTTGCATGCCCTGAGTGGACTTTATCCTGAGAGCAGTCCAATGGCATTGACAGGTTTGTAGCCAGCAAGGAAATGACATGAACAGATTTGACTTCAGAAAATCATTCAGACGGCATTGTGAGAAATGGATTGGAGGGGCCATGACCTGAAGCAGGAACACCAGTCAGAAAGCTGCTATGTTGATTCAGGGGAAGATTCTGGTGCTCTGACAAGTGGGGAGAGGTAGAAAGTGCTTTATTTTTAGGTACTAAGGAAGTAGAAGTTATTTTGTGATAAATAGCAAAAATTTGTGATTTATTAGTTACGGTGTATAAGACAAAAAAGTCCAGTTTCTTCATTGTGGAAATTGATTCAGAATTTGAAAATCATTGGGTTAATAAGTCAAATAAAAGGGTTGTTTAGGGCCTGTTAGATTTGAATGTTTGTGGAGAATGCCTTGCAAATATTATGAGTCAAAGTGGTATAAAAAAATGGTTAACCACATGAGATTAGGAATCAAGCACATCTGGGATTCTAATTGCGTGCATTAATAATTTATTAAGTATCTCTAAGCCTCACTTTACTCATCTTAAAA
This sequence comes from Murina feae, assembly GCA_004026665.1. Classification (NCBI taxonomy): domain Eukaryota; kingdom Metazoa; phylum Chordata; class Mammalia; order Chiroptera; family Vespertilionidae; genus Murina; species Murina feae. Next base: position 22,497 of record PVJC01025737.1, on the reverse strand, counting down.
TGGGGACAATATTTGAAGCTATTTTTTCTTTAACTTTGAGATAATTTGTGTAATGGATTTAGCAGAGAGGCTGGTCCAAGATATTTCTCAATTTTTATGATCCTTACATTTAATAGCAGTATTATGATGCAGGTTGTGATATTAATTAGATACTTGGCTACCTAGATTGGGGACAAAGAAAAACATCAACTAAAAATACCATCTGAAGTATATTGATACAAGGAATGTCCAAACTTGTAAATAATTTTATAAGATTTTATTTTAGCTAAATTGACAATAATTACCCAGAAGCAAGATCTTAAATGCTCCTGAGAATAAAAGTTTTGAAGTTTCTATTATGCATTTGAAATTAAGGAGGGGCCTTAAGAAAAGTTACAAGAAGTTTCCAGAAGAAAACAAGGCAGGGACTGGATTGCAGGAAATTTAACAAGAATATGTGCTCTCTTGAGGATGGTTAGCTTATTTTAAAGGTGTGTTAGCATAGAGGCACAAAACCAATGGACAGGGCTTGCTTAGGCCAAAGATAAATCTTTTACTAAAGAAGTTATATGCCTGGGGCATAACCACTCATAATGATCTGCCTACTTAGGAATTTATGATCAAACCACTCTGAGATTACTTTCTGTAGAACCCATTTTTCATCCAGGATTATCCTATACTAGGGGCCTGGTGCACAAAAATTTGTGCACTTGGGGGGGGTACCTCAGCCCAGCCTGTGCCCTCTCGCAGTCTGGAACCCCTTGGGGGATATCTACCTGCATGCCTGGACAGCCTGGGTGAGGGGCTGAGAGCTGTTTGCAGGTTGGCCAAGCCCCCCAGTGGAAACCCTCACGCCATGGGGGTGTGGCCAGCCTGGATGAGGGGTTGAGGGCCATTTTCAGGCTGCCCACAGTCCCTTCAGAGTTCAGGTCCCTATTGGGGTGCCTTTCCAGCCTGGGTGAGGGGCTGAGGGCCGTTTTCAGGCTGCCCACAGCTCCCATTGACCCAATGTCCCAGAAAGGCTGGCTGGAATCAGGTTTCTGGGGTTTATTTATCTTCTATAATTGAAACTTTGTTGCCTGAAGTGGAGGCCTAGTTAGGCAACAAAGCCTCCTGTTTGCTTCAGCTCCATGGCTTCTATAATTGAAACATTGTTGCCTTGAGCAGAGGCCTGGCCAGCCTAGGCAGGCAGTTTCAACTCCATCGCTGGTGCAACGGAAGCCTTCTGTTTTCTCTAGCTCTGTGGCTGCCAGCCGCCATCTTGGCTGGGTTAATTTGTATACAGCTGCTCTTATTGGCTGGTGGGCGTGGCTTGGATGATGGGTGTGGCTTAGGTTTCTCAGAGTGATTAATTAACCAATTTGCATATTACTCTTTTATTAGATTAGATAATAAAACCTTAATATGCAAATCGACCAAACGGCTGCTATGATGTGCACTGACCACCAGGGGCCAAATGCTCAATGCAGGAGCTACCCCCTGGTGGTCAGTACATTCCCACAGGAGGAGTGCTGCTCAGCCAGAAGCTGGGCTCATGACTGGTGAGTGAAGCAGTGGTGGCAGGAGCCCCTCCCATATCTAATACAGAAGGCAGTAAGGAGCGAGGAGTCTAGGACTGTGAGAGAAATGTCTGACTGCTGGCCTATGGATCGGGCCTAAGCCAGCAGGCGGACATCCCCTGAGGCGTCCCGGACTGTGAGAGGGCATAGGCTGGCCTAACCCCCCTCCCCTGCCAAAGGGCTCGAATCTCATGCACCAGGCCTCTAGTTTTAGGATATAAAATAGTACATGAAAATCAGAAAATGGATAGAATTACTGAGGGAAAGTATTTAGAAAAAGAGAGAGAGAAAGAGAGAGAGAGAGAGAGAGAGAGAGAGAGAGAGAGAGAGAGAGAGAGAATATAACTAGGATGAAAACAAAAGTAAGTTCCAATAAGGGCATAGCAAAATGTGTGGTTCCAAAATTTCCCTGCCTCCTCTAAAATAGAGGGCAATGTAAATAGAAGTTCATGAACAGATTAAATTCTGCACAAAGGCTAACTAAAACTAGGATTGAGAGTTTTCCATTGAATTTAGTAACAAAGAAGTCAATGGTGATTTTATCTATCACAGTCTCAGCTGAGTGGAGGTGGCAGAAGTCAGAGTGTAGTTGTCTGAAGCACAAATGGAAGGTAAAAAAAATGGAGACAATAATTGTAGACATCTCTTTTAAGACATTTGGTATTGAAGGGAAAGAAGAGAGATAAGAAAATAGCTCCAGGGAGTCTAAAAGAGGTGAATGGAAATATTTATCTTTTAAAGGTGGGAGAGAATTTCACTGGTTTAAGTGCTGTTGGAAAGGAAACAGAAAAAAACAGTTGAAGATAAAGAAAGTCTTATCACAAAAATCAAAACTCTTAAGAAGACTGACTGCAAAGGGATCCTTTGTGCAGGGGGAGGAAAAACACCTTTCATATCATAACTCAAGAAGGAGTAAAAAAAAAATAGGTGCAAATGTGATGAAACATGAAGGTGGTTTGTCGAGAAGACAATAGTATAACTGATGGATCTAGGAAGGAAAGTGTTTTACTTTTTAATTAACATTTTAGAGAAATTTCAGTCAACAAATCTACCAATCCATATCAATATCAAGACTGTTAATATTATTGTCAGTGAATTAGGCTCTTTGGGATGCTATAACAAAATACCTAGACTAGGTGGCTTATAAACAATATAAATTTATTTCTCCCAGTGTTAGAGGCTGAGAAATTCAAGACAAAGGGGCAGTAGAGTTGTTGTCTGGTGAGAGTCCTCTTCTGCATCGTCATATGGCTGAAGGGGCAACGGAGTTCTCTAAGATCCCTGTTATAAAGGCATTAATCCCATTCACGAGGGTTCCATCCTCATGACCTAATCACCATCCCAAAGGTCCATCTTCAAATACTACCACATTGAGAAGTTTAATTTCTCTGAGGCTCATTCTCCTCTTCTGCAGAAAGAGAAGGTCTCCTCGGGTGGATGTAAGAAATACATGAAATAATGTATCTAAAACAAATCAAATGTTTGAGCATAATACACATTTAAAAAATGAGAACTGCTAATTGTATTATCATGACAATGGTTTTCACAGAACACCAATTAAGCAAATTATTCAGTAATGTCCTTCTCCAATCTTTAGTCTTTTCTATGCTAAATATGGTTAGAAGATTAAGTTTATGTATAATTGATAATATAACATTTAAAGTTACATTTTAAGGCGTTTTGTAAACTCCAAATAACCAACTGGGTGAATGTAATTTTTCCTTTGGATAAATCAGATTCAGTGTGAAAATCAAAAAGTCCAGGATTCAATTCCCTGTGAGTACTACATCTTTTTATGCTATTTCACATTGGCTTTCTCCCTTCTAAATAAATTGTGTTTGTCTCTATAATATGTCTTCTCACACTATCCACAGAGAAATGGAAAATAGTGATATTTTTAATGTAGGCTTTTTTGCTCAGCAGAAATTGAGTTAAAAAAAGATGAGAATCTATCAGAGATGCCAAAAGAGAAATGTTTGTTGATAAATTATCTATCTGAGCATGTACAATGGACATACACGATATTCTGAAACTGTCAAATTGAATGTGAGCATGATTAGAATAAAGTTTCTCTCTGTCAGGGTCTTGCTTAAATAAAAGTGACAAGTTCTGACAGAATTTCTGCCTGGTGTGAATGATTGACCCAGCAAACAGCATTGAGATGATTTCTGAAATAGTTTTTTTTTTTTTTTTTTTTTTTTGGTCAAGGAAACATTAAAAAGTCAAAGTTTTTTTGCTCTATACCATCTGAAGATGACACTTGGAAAATGAAAAGCAGAAGCCACACTTTTCAATGACTCCAACAGTGTGGTCTTTCTCCCTTTGTCACTTTCAGATGGACCTGGTCCTTGATCAGCTGTAGATAAAATGACACTATAGTTTCCAAAATTACATGAGCAAGCTACACGAGTTAGATTACACAGCTTTAAAATATCACATGTGCATTGAACTCTGGGAGGGTGGGGAGACAGGGTCACAGTTTTACCTCTGGCGATAACTAATGAACCCTTACTCCTCCCTTTGCCAGGCCAGGAGGAGTTGTATTCTGATTCAGTTAATGCAGTTGAAATATATGTCCCTGAACCCAGCGGACAAGTATGCTTCTACGAAGGCCCTGTGTGTACAGAGATGGATTTCAGAGTCCACAGAGATCAGTTTTCATTTTCTTGGATGGCTTCACTAACACTCACACAATATAAAGATATGATTAGTTTGTTTGCCAGTTCTTTATCTGTTCATTCTGGCCTTCCCAACTGGTGTTTTTTGAATGCCCCAAAGGAAACTGATATTGTGCCCAGGAAGAAACAGAACCAGAGACATTTTTTTCCAATTAAATACCTGTTATAGCTTCAACTCCTGTTTTCACAGCCAGAGGGGAAACTAAATTTATTAAATAAGAAAAGAATCTCTTCCTCTCTTTTGCAATATGTTAGTCTCTTCATATGTGGAAACATTCAAAGTAGGAAGTTATTTCAATGAGGTCTCCTTACAAATACGACACATGCAAAACTATGCTTTCTGGAAGCTATTAATGAGTACTATTACCATGGATTAGTACTTGATTTTCCTAAACGTAATTGTCTTTGCACATGTTAGATACAATAGGGCCTACCTCATGTGGTTGTTTTTTAAAAAAGTAATACAAATAAAGAGATTAATAGAATGTGCAACATGGGTAACTGTAGAGTTCAACAAATGTTGAAGGGGGAGATATAGAGGAGGGGGAATAGCAGGAAGAGGAGGAGGAGGGGGAAGAACAGTTACATTCAGTGGAGAACAGAATCCAGAATAATTAAATACCTTGTAAGCCATTCATGAGCAAGGAGTGGTGAGGGAGGGACAGAAACATATTCTAATGCTGAACATTATGACATTGTTAATGGATGGGTCCTTAACGATGTTAGCAATCAAGCTCACTAAAAGTAAAAGCTGGAATTATCCAAACCATTCCGGTTTTGTGATATATCAGATATTTTAATTATATATTCCATCACTAAATAAACATTGTCAATACTATAATACTATGTGCTGAACATTGTGCCATGCTTCGAGAAGAGACCAATTAAAAATTATTCTTTTGTTTTTATTGTGTTGTTTCTCAGGAAGGAGGAGAGCATCTTCAAATTTAATAATTATTGGCCTTAAAACTTTCTCAAAAGATAAACTTAATGTTAAGAATCTACATAAGTTATGATCAATATGCATTCATTTGGCACTTAAATGGGTGATACATAATAAAATTAAATCAGCCCTAGCTGGTTTGGCTCAGTGGATAGAGTGTTGGACTGCAGACTGGAAGGTCCAAGGTTCGATTCCAGTCAAGGGCACATGGTGAGGTTGTGGGCTCAATTACCAGTAGGGGGCGTGCAGGAGGTAGCTGATCAATGATTTTCTCTTATCATTGATGTTTCTGTCTCTCTCTCCCTTTCTCTCTAAAATCAATAAAAATATATTTTAAAAAATAATAATAAAATAAAATTAAACCAGCATTTATATTAACTATCACCGCTATCAAGTTATATCAACCAAATTGTTAACACAGTTTTCCGACCTACAATTTTGTTGCCACAACTCCCACTGCATCATCATCCGTCCTATGCCCATTGCAAGAGGAAGTCCCAGCCAGCAGGCATGCCTCCTAAATATATTTAGCTTTTACTGCTGGTTCTTATTAGTGCTAACTCCTGCTAGGCATCCAACCAAAGATTCCTAAATCAAGTCCTAGCCAGATGCACCCAGGATTGCCTCAAACATCATGCATATTTAGGATGTTTGGGCTCCTTTTATTCAAATGTGATTGCAATGTTCTGTCTTTTAACCTATGTAACAGCTTTCAGCAAAATGTTTATTTGTAAAGATATATGTACCCCTATGTTCATTTCAGTATTATTCACAATAGCCAAGACTTAGAAATACCCTATGTGTCCTTTGACAGGTTATTGGATAAAGAAGATGTTGTACATATATACAATGGAATATACTCCCGCCATAAAAAAAACAAAACAAAAACAAAAACAAAAACAAAACGATGTGCCCTAACCGGTTTTGCTCAGTGAATAGAGCGACAGCCTGCAGACTCAAGGGTCCCAGGTTTGATTCTGGTCAAGGACATGTACCTTGGTTGCGGGCACAACCCCAGTAGGGGGTGTGCAAGAGGCAGCTGATCGATGTTTCTCTCTCATCGATGTTTCTAACTCTCTATCCCTCTCCCTTCTTCTCTGTAAAAATCAATAAAATATATTTTAAAAAATAAATAAAAATAAATGTAATGTTGCCATTTGTGACAACATGGATGGATCTTGAAAGCATTATGCTTAATGAAATAAGTCAGGTGGAGAAGGACAAGAACGACGTGATTTCACTCATATATAGGATATAAAACAGAAAGCAACAACCAAACCAACCAAACAAAAACCCACAAACACAGACAATAGTATGCTAGATACCAGAGGAGAAGGGGGTATAGAGAAGAGAAAGAGGGTTAAAGGCAATCAAATATATGGTAATGGAAAGAGACTAAACTTTGAGTGGTGAGCACACAATGCAATGTATAGAAGATGAGTTATAGAACTGTATACCTGAAACTTATGTTATTAACCAGTGTCACCCCAATAAATTTAATTTAAAAAGTTATATCTCAGCAAAATAAAAGATGGTAAAGGAAAAAAGAAGTTAACCACAGCCTCTTCGGTAGATTTCCCAGGGCCTAACAGAGACCCTTTCTCGATGACTGCCACTCCTCTCTCACCCTATTACCACAGGAACTGACTGCACTGGGGCATCACCCACTTCAATGGCTTCTTACATTACTCTGTATTATGAAAGGAAGATACTTTTCTGCTAAAATAAGTGAGGGCACATTAAAATTAATGTCAACTTTGAGCCTCAATCTCCTGTGCTGTACTCAGCTGGAAGAGTATGGTAGCATTGATCACTGTCATTAGTTCTATTTTTATAACTGTGATCAAGCTGAATTCTCATCAAGGACCCTAATATCCCGACCATAGTAAGATAGTGAGAGGCAATTAGCTGGTTTTCATCATTATTCTTGTTTTTTAACCCTCTGAGTCCTGACGTCTCATTACACTAAACTGATAAATAGCAGGAAATCTGTCCTTTCAATAACAATTATGTTTATCTATTGTTTGGTTAGGCAGAATGAACTGTTGAGCTATTGAAAGAAGAACTCCCATTAAGGATTAAATATATTTTAATATTTATATAGGAACTGAAAATAAAATATGTTCCCCATGAAATATTGGTATAGGAAAAATATAGGAATTCTTCTAATTCTTTCAGAAAGTGTTAGAACAGTAACAGAACTAACATCCTATAAAAACAATTATTCAGTTATTATACTTTCCCTTTCACTTCAACACTAGCCCAATGAACTATATTCATGATATTTGCTTAGAACCCCCAACACATAGGCACCACACTTTTTAATATTTCATAATTATATAAGGCATGGGGAGTGTGAGAGATTACTTAATAAGAGTTCTATAATGCAGTGTTCTATAATCTCCATGTGTTTTCTCAAATTAAGGGAAATACTTTGGGTTGTAGTATAATGCTAGTTAAACCCAGTTCAAATTTATTATGTTCAGGATTCCATCCCACAATATTGATTGACTGCTGTGTGTAAGGCACTAGGGTAGATATAATGTAAGATAGGGTCCTTGTCTTCAAGGATCTCATTATATATCTGGATGGAACTAGTAATTAAATAGGTAATTTCAATATTTTTAAATACATTCTATATTAGAGTAAACATAACACATTAAAAAGCACAGAAAAGTTGCACAGATTCCAAGATTATGCTATCTATCATGGTTTTTCTTTTTTAATTTATTGGAGTGAAACTGGTGAATAAAATCTGGTATGGCTCTGCAAAGGTGGAGCATTGAAACCAATTCTAAAGGAGGAAGAGAAAGAAGTAAAATTGTGAAGGTTGGTGTTTGGAGCCTGTGGATGAGATAAGAAGGCATGAAGTAGGCTATTCAATTCTTTTTCATTCCAAAAAGAGTACTTTTAGAAACCTTGTAACACCAAAATAAAGGGACCAAAAAGTTAGTACGTAACTAGCAAAGCAAGTAGACTCTTGCTGTACTAGCTGTGACTTGTGAAATACAAGGAAACTCTTACAGTTAGTTTATGAATTATTCAAACAAAGCTATTCAACCTTACTTTTGGAGAGATGAATAAGTAAAACCATTTACAAAGTATTTCATTAAAGACCTTTTTTTTTTTTTTACTTTTTATTATGGGAATTCTCTTCTTTAAAATATTTTATTGAATTTATTGGAGTGACATCTATACTAATAAAAGGGTAGTATGCTAATTAGATCAGACATCCTTCCGACAAAGCCATGGTGATGGGGGCTGAGGCAGAGGTGGCTAGGGGCGACCAGGCAGGCAGCGGAGCAGTTAGGGAGTGATCAGGCCAGTCGGGGAGAGCACTTAGGGACTAGCAGGCCGGTGGGGGAGCAGTTAGGGGCATCAGGTAGGCAGGCAGAGGTGGTTAGGGGCAATCAGGCAGGTAGGGGAGTAGTTAGAGGCATCAAGGAGGCATGCAGAGTGGTTAGGGGTGATCAGGCAGGCAGGCAGGTGAGTGGTTAGGAACCAGTGGTCCCAGATTGTGAAAGGATGCAGGACAGGCTGACAGACTTCCCCCCTCGCTGTGCATGAATTTTGTGCAACAGGCCTCTAGTTAATAAAATTGTATAAGTTTCAGATGTATATTCCTATAATATATCATCTGTATATTGTATTGTGTGTTTACCACTCAAGTCAAGTTTCCTTCCATCACCATTTCTCCCCCCTTTACCTTCTTCTACCCATTTCCCTCTGGTAATTGCCACACTGTTATCTGTGTCTATGAGGCTTACTTTGTTTTGTTTTGTTTGTTTTGCTTAATCCCTTCACCTTTTTCACCCAGAAACTACCTAGTGTTACTAAATTTTGAGATCTGGACATAGTCAGGATGCCAGCAAGAAACAGATGGCACATTCAAATTAGGATAACTCAAGGAGATTACCAAAGGGACTATTTACAAAGATGTGATCAGGTCAACACCAGGGCTGTTTGCACCCCCGAAGGGGGGAGTAGGTAAAACATTTATAGATATTCTTAAAGAGGGTCATGTGGAGAGGGCTGCCTGGACAAGAGATCTGACCTTTAGTTAAGGATACTGCCAGGCCAATGAGAAACCATAGAGCTGGGAGAATAGATACCTTAAATGATCTCTTTCTCTCTCTTTTTTTTTTTCAGTTGTCAATCCAATGGAAGAGATAAAAAGATCAATAAAGGCCAGCCTTTGGGAGGCAGAGAGCAGGGCAATAGGGAATGAATGGTCTAAGGGCATGAGAAAGCTACCCAGCACAGTGTAACTCATGAATCAGCAAGGGGACCAATTCACATGCACCCACTTAATTATTTTCTAATGCTACATACTGCACTGCTTATGAAATTCTTTACAGAAAGGCCTTATGATGGAATTGCAATTATTAAAGAATTCCCCTGTGTGCTTGTGAGTGTGTGTGGTGAGGGGGGTTCAATTATGCCTTTCTAATTCTTCTGAGCTGTATTACAGGCCTTTTAGCTGATCTATTCATCATCACCAGGGAAATTATTGGATGAGTTGAGTCAATTTTAATCTCCTCTTCTGTAAGATTACCATGTTTTAGAAAAAAATACTGTAGACCTCACCAAACAATAAAATTAATCACCAGGAAATGTTTTATAGTCCTATAAAACTGATCTAGCACAGCTAGTATTGTTGCTAGATATTACATATTCACCATCTATGTTTGAGAATGAAAGCCATGCAGTTTTAAATGGAGACATTCCATGGTTGAAGAATAATAAATGCCAAGAAAAATACTAGGACTAGATCCAGGAATAATTTTTCTATTGGATAACTCAGAGATTCTAAATTTGATCTTCATCTATTGCTTCCTAGATTAATTTCAAGGTATACAGAGCCAGTCCCACATTAAAGAGACACTGAAAAGATAACAAATAGGTCAGATGCTCTCCCTCTGGTTCTAGGAAATTCTAACCAAAGGAAGTGACTCTGGATGGATAGTCTGGCTATTATAACAGAAGATGGCTAACATTTCCCATTCTCCAGATTAAGGAATTACTTCCCATCCATACCATAAGCTAAGTTCAGTGTATTATCTGTGACATATAATAAATAAAAAATAAACATTCTTTATTATCATAGAGCAGGTTTTAAACTTGCCCCTCTTTGCACATATCTTGCTCATATTTTATTCTTATATCCTTACCATATCTTATCTTCTTTCCACCATGATAAAGTAAATAAAGCTTATCCCAGGGCAGAAATATTATTTTTGTTTTGTTGGGGAGTCTTTTGGGTTCCTGATCACTAAACCCCAATGTCTGAGGAAGGTTACTGCCCACACCCCACAAGAGTTCAACGTCACTCAGACACTATCTACCCAAAGAGAGCATCAGATTCCACAAGTTAAAGGTTCAGTCTTACAATACTGAAACTCCCTTCTCATGCTCCGAGTTCAGCTGACAATTGCAAGTCTGGGCTGTTACTTGTGCTTCTGACCAATCAGCTATAAATCAGAGGTCTCCACTACACTCTTCTCTCAGATTTGATTAATTTGCTTGAGCAACTCACACAACTCAGAGAAACATTTTACTTACTAGATTACAAGTTTATAATAAAGGGATATAACTCAGGAACAGCCAAACAGAAGAGATGCCTAGGGCAAGGTGTGGTTAAAGGGCTTCTTTTCCTCTCTAGGTGCACACTCTCCCCAAATCTCCACGTCTTCAGCAACCCAGAAGCTGTCCAACCCATTCCATTTGGTTTTTCCCAGAGCTTCATTACACTGCACATTTCATTAAATCATTGGCCACTGGCAACTGAACTCAATCTCCAGCTCTTCTCCCCTCCTCAGAGTTGGGGGAGAGGGGGTGGTAGGGACTGAATGTTTTAACTCTCTCATCACATGGGTGGTTATCCTGGCCACGAGCTCCCATCCTTAGGTGCTTTGCAAAAGTCACCTCATTAAGACACACACACACATGCACTTTATGCATCTCAAAGGCTTAAGGTCAACATCATCATTCAATACATCATATACCAATACATGATATATCAACATCGTTTGCCAATGAGTATAGTGTTGCCAACTATAATTAAATCTAGCTGATGCTAAGAAACATTATTGGAAAGCTATCATTTTCTTGTTTATGAGAAGACTTATGAAGATTCTCAGGATTGCTTTTAAAACTAACAAGATTAATTACATGAAGTGTAGTTAGCCTCGATTCACATTTTTTAGTGTATTCTGTTAGAGTAAATTTTAGTTTGCATTGTGTTAAATGAAACCCAGCTTTAAAATATTTCCTTTGGATTTTGACCAAGCATAGCTCTTTACAAACAGAAATCATCATTATTTTGTCAACAACTTTCTTCTCTTCTCTCTCTTTTTTTTTAAAGCAATGATAAACATTTATTATCTCACAGTTTCGATGGGTCAGGAATTTGGAGTAGCTTAGTTGGGTGGTTCTGACTCAGGATCTCTCTCTTATTAAAAAAATCTTTATTATTCATATTATTACAGTTGTTACTCTTTTTTTCCCCAATAGCTCCCCTTCTCCCAGTTCCCACCCCACACTCTGCCTTTATTCCCCCCCCAATGTCCTCATCCATAGGTGTATGATTTTTGTCAACTCTCTTCCCATACCCCCCAAACCCCTATTCCCCTGAAAATTGTCAGTCCACTGTCTTTCTATGCCCTGATTCTATTCTATTCACCAGTTTATTCTGTTCATCAGATTTTTTTATTCACTTGATTTTTAGGTTCACTTGTTGATAGATATGCATTTGTTCATAATTTGTATCTTTACTTTTTCTTCTTCCTCTTCTCAAAGGATACCTTTCAGCATTTCATATAATACTGGTTGGTGGTGATGAACTCCTTTAGCTTTCTCTTGTCTATGAAGTGCTTTGTCTGACCTTCAATTCTGAATGATAGCTTTGCTGGGTAAAGTAATCTTGGTTGTAGGTTCTTGCTATTCATCACTTTGAATATTTCTTGCCACTCCTTTCTGGCCTGCATAGTTTCTGTTGAGAAATCAGCTGACAGTCATGTGGGTACTCTCTTGTACTTAACTGACTGCTTTTCTCTTGCTGCTTTTAAGATTCCCTCTTTGTCTTTTGCCCTTAGCATTTTACTTATGATGTCTCTTGGTGTGGTCCTCCTTGGATTCCTTTTGTTTGGGGTTCTCTGCACTTCCTGGACTTGTAAGCCCATTTCTTTCACCAAGTAGGGGAAGTTTTCTCTCATTATTTCCTCAGATAGATTTTCAATATCTTGCTCTCTCTCTTCTTCTGGCACCCCTATAATTCTGATGTTGGTATGCTTGAAGTTGTCCCAGAGGCTCCTTACACATCTTCATATCTTTTGATTCTTTTTTCTTTTTTCTTTTCCAGCTGGGTTTTTTTGCTTCTTTGTATTTCAAATCTTTGATTTGATTCTTGCAATCCTCTAGTCTGCTGTTGGATCTCTGTATGTTATTCTTTATTTCAGTCAGTGTATGCTTAATTTCTAGCTGGTCCTTTTTCATATCCTAGAGAGTCTCACTAAATTTATCAGCAGTCTCTAGAAAATTCTTGAAAAACCTTATAACTGTGGTTTTGAACTCTATATCCAGTTGTTTGCTTTCCTCCATTTCTGTCACTTGTGATCTGTTTCTTTGTCTCTGCATTTTGGCTGCTTCCCTGTATTGATAGAGTGGCTTTCTGTGCTAGGTGTCCTATAGGGCCCAGTGGCTCAGCCTTCCCAATTACCTGAGGTGGACACTCTTGGTGCTCCACTTTGTAGGCTTTGTGCAGTCTTGTTGTAGCTAAGCCTTGATTGTTGTTGGTATCACTGAGAGGAATTGATCCCAGGCCACTTGGCTGTGAGAATCAGCTGTGTCTGTGGTGGGAGAACTTCTGTGCTGGAGATACCCTTATGGGGCAAGACTTGCTTCAGTGGGGCTTTGGTGCTCCCTGACTCTGCCCCCTGAGTGTGTCCCTTATGGATCTGAGGAGTTGTAATCTGGGTGGTCCGCTCTGACCACTGGGTACACTGGCTCTTGGATCTCTAAGGAGATGCTATTTTAGCTTCTGCCTAAGGCTACCCATCCTTTTATATGCCAAAGCCTCTGCATGCAGCTTGGGTGGGGCAGGGTCTCAGGGAATCAACAGGGTGGAGCAAACAGCCCTGCCCTAAGAGGCACCTGGTCTCAGTGTCCCACGGTAATCGCTGCAAGCAACACCGAAAGAAAGCTGCTCTGGAGTTCTTCCTGGTGCCAGACAGTCTAGCTTCTCCCCGTATGAGTCTGGATCCCCAGAAACTCACCCGGAACTGGAGTTCAGAGCCATCAGGAGCTCGTGACTCCCTCTGGATTGAAAAAGACAACCGTGTCCTCAGTTGCCAGCCCTTTTCGTGATCCCTTTCCGCACGCCTCCGTACCTCTGCACTTTACTTCCGCATCTCCTCCGAGTCTCAGTCTCTTTCTGGTTGTAGAATTTTCACTCAGCCAGCCTTCCTGTGGGCCTGGGTGGTACTCATTTTTTCTTTTCATTGTGGTTTTGAAATGGTTGTGCGAGGCAGCAATTCCAGGTGTTTACCTATGCTGTCTTCTTAGTTTCTCTTCTCAAGAACTTTCTTCTCCATCATCATTTTCCTCTCCCTTTCCCTCAGCATTTTTCTATCTTCTTCATCCAAAAGCAAGTCTATTAAAAGCTAGAAACCTTGCAGTGATTGCCTCCTTTGGGATTCTGAAGTTGGTATAGGTCATCTTATTTATTTAGCTTTTCAAAAAGAACCAGAAAATCTTTCCACAACCAAGGGAGACAGAATTCTCACACTCTATAGCCTGGTATGATGTCACCAAGAATGCAAAGCATTTAGGTAAGTTATTGGGCTAAGTTTTATAATGAACATCCCTGTTAAGAAGTATATAGTGAACAAGCGCTTTTGCATAGCAGTCTATTACTTTAAATAAATGCTTAAAGCCCTTTTGTAATCAGTATTCTCGTGGCTAATTATCTTTTCACAGAGCTCCCAGAGAGGGGTTAATGCAGCATTTTCAGTCTCCTATGAACCAAAAGTGTCCTTTCTCATGGCAAGACCCCTAGAGTTTCAGGGAAACTGAAAGGGCTACATTTTAAAAATGCATGTTTTATGTGTGTCTTTCCTCCTGGGAGCACAGCTGTGTTTTTTCCTTCCCTTTCTTCTTCCTCCATAGACATGCATCTTCTAAACTCCAAAGGACCCCATGAGACTTGCAGTTAGGAGAGCAGTGGGCAAGAACAGCTCATCCTGGGCTAACCCCCTGCACCTGTCCCAAAGGCCCGCTTTCTCTGACTTCTCAGTGAGCCAAAGCAACCCAGCTTAGGCTCATTTATTTCCAGCATTTCTAGAGAGCTGATGCAACCCTGCTTAGTCTCTCTCCTGCTGCTACTTCTACCTAGGCCCTTGTTACACTGTCCTCAGCTTTAATTAACATACTCTCAAAACGCATAATTTAAAGCTCTAACTTAAAATGGCTATTGTTTCTTAATATTGAAAGTGATATGGAAAGGGGTTTGATTCAATAGTGACAGTGTACTTATATTTCCAAGAGAACAGTCCCATATCAAGTGCATGCTTGCAGTTAAAGGGGCAACATTCAATCCTTCTGCTCCCTGGAATTGTTAAATTAGGAGAGAGTACATTCAAGGATGACTAGGAAAATGAGAAATAGAATTCCACTTTATTACTTTAGAGCAGTACTCTCTAGCTCACTAAACAAGGGGGTTCTGAATGTTGGACAAGGTGGCTTAAGTTGGAAATTGAAATGAGGCTTCCTTCCCCATTCCCTTCTTGAATTTAAAACAGTTGTATCCAGAGAAGATTCAGATTTACAACATTATATTTGAAATAATTGGCTTCATTGAACATCATCAATTATTTCATAGTGTCACCTATTCTTAAATATTTAAATTCATTTTTAAAGACATCTGTGTATGCATGTGTGTGTATTTCCATTGTAAATGATTTAAAGCAGATATAAAAATTTTGTTTACTTGTTTATTCCTAAGATTTCTGCAAACACACCCATGCTTTACATATTGCACATGCAAGCACACACACACACATATATATATTTATATAATGTTTGCATATAGATGACAACTTAAATCAGTATTGACTCCTTGAGTCACAATTCTGTTTTCCTCAACACTGTCAACATCAGCATTGCCTTCTGGTGTTTCATACTATACAGGGAAAGTATAAGAGAGCTAATTTCCCTATATATGTAGCTTGTTTTTCCCTTTGTTGATATATAAAGGTTACATTTTCTTTATGCTTGAATTTAATATTTAGGTCTGAATATTTTTAACTTTGTGGACTCTTTTTGATTTACATTCAAATGTTTCTTTCAGGATAAACTTAATTATTATTCATTATTATTTCACTGAGTATTTCACCTTCTCTGTCCATTCTTACCAACACTATCCTTTATCCCAAGTCTAGCAATCCCCACATAGAAACCAGAAGTCCTGTATGTATTAATGTATTTCCTTTATTAAAAAATATTTTTATTGATTTTTAGAGAGGGATAAAGGGATAAGGAGAGAGAAACTTCAACATGAGAGGAAACATTGATTGGCTGTCTCCTGCATACCCTCTTCTGGGGATCAAGCTCACCACCTAGGCATGTGCCCTGACCAGGACTGAAACCAGCAATCTTTTGGTGCATGGCATGATATCCAACCAATTGAGCCTCACCAGCCAGGCAATGCCTTTTAACTATTATATCACTACTAGAGGCTCAATGCACGAAATTCATGCAAGGGGCTTGGCCTTCGCAGCCACAGTGGCTGCCTCAGCTCTTGCAGCCTCAGGTTCATCCAAAGGTAATCCAGAAGGACATCTAGAAGGATGTCCAGTCTAATTAGCATATTACACTTTTATTATTATAGATTCTTATCTTGCGGATTTCAGTAAATATCTCAATTGTGTCTTCTATACTTGCTTAACTTTATTTTTAACTTAGTAATTAAAAATATGTTGCTCATCAAATATAGTTTTCTAATTTTTATATTTCCCCCCCACTACACATCTGCTTGCTTTAATTTCAAAGATTAGACATCATTTATAATCCTTTTTTGTTTTAGAACAAAATCACTTTCAGATAAAAGTTTTCCTCTGATTCTCTAGGATTTTTCCCTTTTTGTGGGCTGTAATAAATATTTTGCGTAGGCCCACACTTTCCTTCTGTAATAAGAATTTGACAGGAAGTTCTCCTCAGTAATATTGAACTTACTATGAACAAACTAGCTATTGAGGCCCATTTGAAACTGGTTTTCTGTTTGCTGCAGCACCTGCTTTGAGACAAAGCACTGCCATTTTAGTCATTCAATTCATTCAGTCAATAAAAACTGCATATCTGGTAGGGCCTAGATGTTGGCAATAGAAATATAATGGAGAACCAAGTAAGATGTTTTGTTTGACTATATGCTCCAGAGGAAGGGGAGGGGGGGAGGATCAAAGGACTAAAACATCTAATAACATGTAATAATGCCATTATTATTAGCACTGAAAGCTCTGCCAGGCTGGCTGTGATCCTCTTTAAAAAATATATTTTATTGATTTTTTACAGAGAGGAAGAGAGAGGGATAGGGAGTGAGAAACATCAATGACAGAAAATCCTCAATCAGCTACCTCCTGCACACCCTCTACTGGGGATGTGCCTGCAACCAAGGTACATGCCCTTGAACAGAATCAAACCCGGGACCTTTCAGTCTGCAGGCTGACACTCTATCCACTGAGCTAAACCAGTTAGGACTGTTATCCTCTTTAAAGAGGCAAAGTAGCCCATGTGGCATGACTCAGTGGTTGAGAGTCAATCTATGAACCAGAAAGTCAAGGTTCGATTCCTGGTCAGTGCACATGCTTGGGGAGAAGGCTCAATCCCAGGTGTGGAACATGCAGGAGGTGGCTGTTCAATGATTCTCTCTCATCGTTGATGTTTCTATTTCTCTTGCTCTCTGCTCTGAAATCAATAAAATATTTTTTTGAAAAAATGGGAAAGTAGAGGAAACGAGGGATCAACTATCCTTTCCACCCACACAGTGACATGCAGTTTTATTTCTGGAAATATTTTTATTGCTATGGTGGCCCTTTATTCTTGCTTTATAGACTCTGGTCCTTGCCAGGGTCTTTCCTGAAATCGAAGTATATTAAATGGTACAAGTGGGGATGAGAAGGCTAAAAAGGGCTAATTCCAATGTAACCTTGATATTTGGGGGTCTAGCAATTGGAATCCATGCCAGCAAGTTCAGTGTACATTCTTGATATCCTATAATTCAGTCCCTACCTCCTTCTCAGATATTGATCTTGCAGAACCTGTTACAGAGGCCATAAAACTGTGAACAGTGCACTGCCCAAGAGGGAGGGTTATTAACGCTGGCACCAGGCCAAACCATCAGATATGGCCTGGAGACCTCCAACACCTGGGGGCCTTCTTGCAAGGCCTGTGAAAAGGACCAGAAGTATAATCCATATCTGCGAGACAAAGACCACAGGGAAATATAAAGAGAAGCCCCCTGCATGTTACTTTTACTCAAATTTGGAAAGTTATTCTCTGAGTGCGCCACCATAAATAAAAAGTGTCCCTCCTTTTTTTTTTTTTTTTAAGTGTTGCTTGGTTTTCTTTGGTTTTCTGCAACAGGGAAGGGACAGAGGATACTTGTAGTTCTGATTCTTTTACCTCTAAGTTCTTCACTCCATACCCCCCGCCCATCTCTCCATTTACTTTTTTAACATTCTATTTATAAAGTCCCACCTATGTGTTCTGTTGAGGATAGGAAAATGAGACCATCACCACACAAATCCAAACGGCGGAAGAAGGATTTTCAGATAGTTGTTAACTCTGTCAGCTCTAATGTGTAGGCCTCATTACCCAATGAACTTATTTATAAATCATAAAGTTTGCTCCGATTATAGTCTATAATAATTTATCTAATTAGTCATTTTGTTTTAGTGTTTCACTCCCAAAATAGAAATGCTTTGTATTTCGTTCCTTTCTTCCTCTTTCACCCACCTCTTACTCACAGTTATATCTTTTCTCTGAGGGACTTTCTGACACATGCAATTATGCACAGATGATAATTTGGGAAATTCAGCCTCCAGCCTCAATAGGAATCAATTGGTTTGCTCTTCACACTTGTACAATAAGTCCCTGAATAAAGTTTCATTCAAGTTGTTTTGTCATAAAGTTAATGAGATGCCATAGGAACTTAACTCTTATTTATATCAATTAGCCTATGGTAAAATTGGTTTCATTATACACTGATTTGCTTAAAGTGGCAAAACATTGAGGACTTACTGTACTTTGTCTCATTTTCTCTCTCTTCTTTCAATGTCATTCCCCAGCATTGCTTGACCTCTTAGGAATAAAAATGTATTCTTATATTCAGAAATGGAAGTAAATCATTCATTCAGCCAAGAAATACTATTGATTATTATGTACAGGCATTGCACTGGGCATTGGAAATCCATGGAGACACCTGATCAGAGACTTTAAAATTTGAATTTTTAATTAATACATTAAATTAAAATAGCTAGTGTTTATTGTATATTTAATGTATGTCAACACCATGTTAAGCATTTTCATGCCTTATTTAAATTCACCCTTGTAAGAAACTTCATTGATTTACTATTGTTATCTTAATTTTATATGCTATGAATAATCTGATGCTTAAAATAGTTAGAAACATCTTTATCTCACAGCTAGTAAGCAGAAGGTTTATGAAACTAAATCTAAAATCATCTAAAGTCAAAACCACTAACTCCCAGCCAAAATATAGTAAACATATTACATTATCATTTCAGCAGTTATTGCTACTTCTTATTCTTAGCCTCTGGTAAGTTTTAATATTTTTCAATTATTTGATTCTATTTAAGGCAAAAGCACATTGTATTTTAGGGAAATGTAGTTTATCCTGCCCAGAGGTGGCTATTTCACTAACCAGCTAAGGACAGGGGTATCTGTCACTGTTCCAGGTGGTCAGCAACCTTTGATTTGAAGTTGTTTAGAACAGACTTTGAATTTCATTGGACAAATAATGCACCACTTCATAAAGCATTGAAGATCTTCACAGGTACTCACAAGCGCTATTGAGTGGAATACAACAGCAGTTTAAAAGACTATACAAAGTAGAAACAAAACTACTATGTTCCATCTGTAAAACTAATATGCTGGAGGAAATGATGTGGTAATTGGTGCCTCACCTGCTGAAATAGAAGTGTTGTGCACAAAGCAATGCAATGCAGTGTATTACTTTTTTTAGATGAGATCCTCTAAATGCAAGGTAATTGCAGAAATTGTTGTTCAAAGATTTGAAAGGAAGGTTTCAAGGGGCATCAAAGAAACTGCTGCAGCCTGGGAAGGAAGCTATAGGGGCTTAGCTCCAGGGAGTCCTTTAGAAAGAAACTGCTGAGAAATAAATAACTTCCCTTGGAAGAATGAATGGAAAAGCTTCACTATCCAGTAGGAGGAAATATTGGGAGAGTCCATGACTCCATCATATTAGTCATCTAGACAGGCACTAGTACTAGGGGACATGCCTTTGTTACTTACCTAATCTCCTCCCCAGACATTTTGTCTTCTTTTGTTTTGATAGTACTGGTATTTAAAAGATACATTTTCAAAAGAGGATATAATCATGAAACTATAAAATAAACACATGTCAAAGCTCATATAAAACTCATTAATGAAGGAAGAAACAGTGATATGTTACTTTACATTCTCAAAGAAAAATCTAAAGAGAAGGTGACCATATTGGGCAATCAGAAATGCTGAAATGAATGTGCTTAAATAGATGAAGAATTGTCAAAAACTGTCAATCTCCACATGGATTCAATCAACTGAATCTCCACTGGAAAATTTACATTGTTATAGACAAGAGTCTTTGCATAATTATCAGTCTCCTAAAACTGACAGATGTTTAACATTGTTCAAAAACAATGAAAAGCTAGATATAATCTGAAGAGGAGGACTAGACAGGACACTCAGTAATCTTTTTTGATCCACTCAAAGTCTTTCACAATTTTTCCTTATAATAGAATCCAATTTTTTAGGTACCTGCATTCTTTTATTTAATATGAACTTATCAGATATTATTTTCATCACCTCCATGTTTGAGGTGAGGAAAGTGAGGCCAGAGACCAATACGACACAGCTAATGACAGTGCAGCTTAGTACAGATTTGTCTGAATTCCTAGTTCATATTTTTCTCCAGTCTACATCCTCTTACCTAAATCTACATAGTGATTTTCAAGGGAAGGAATGGGAGAGGCAGAAGAAATATGCTTAAGATTGGATAGTCTGAATAATTTTAGGGGCTCTAAGGCACAGGGACTGTCCCTAGTCATCTGGAACCTGCCCCTGAGGTATCTAAAGCAAGTGGTTAGTGGCCCAGAGTATGAGAGCTTCATAAAGAATATGGGTGAGGGTGTGGGTGGGCTCTGGATGGTTGGTGTGCAAGTTGTTTATTATCTCTAGGAACTGGCTAACCCTGGGAAGGGCAGTCTCTCTAGATTCAGCAAGGCCCTTGATGTCAAAGCAGTAGAATGCAGAAAATAACTACATGGTTAATACACTCCATTTCTGAAGCATTCTAGAAAAATTAAATCTTACTGTATATAATTTGAATGATTCATTTAAAAATCTTTCCTCTTCCTTCAAATAAAAGGTTCTGCGGTATGTGGACACACACACACACACACACACACACACACACATATATATATATGCATGTATAAATATATGTGTCTCTGTGTGTAATAATTTAGAGATCTAACTCTAGACACCATCGGATATCAGCATAAATCTCAGCTCTACCACTTATTTATGTAAATTTGGAAACATTGATTAAACTTTGTAAGCCTCACTTTTCTAAAGCCTTTAGAGGAGTCAAATAAAATAACTACATGCAAAGCACTGAGCTAGTGCCTGGATCTCAATAAGCAAACCTTGACTGGCTGTTGCTATTACTTATACTTTTCCTCTGGAATCACAGCTTGCTCATCTGGTCCATCTTATTCATCCTATAAGAAGCTGGAAAGGAATAAAAGGGTTTCTGTACTTTGTTTTTTTTTTTTTTTTTTGTCATTTGTGATGGCATCACTAGTCATTTTCTTCCTTCTCTGGTGGTTTGAATGATCCTCATCTCTATTCCTTTAGTGCTAACAACTTTTGGTATTGAGCATAAAGAAAAAGACATATATACGAGAAGAGTCTTGAAGAGATAACTAGTAATGTCTTTCAATAATTATGTTTGAAAACCTTCACAAGTCATATAGTCTTATCATGCTGAAATTCTTCTAAGGAATTTAATATTATCTTTGATGATTAAATACTTTAGCAAGCCTTAGTGTCATCATGAACATGAACTGGAGCTGGATCATCCTGAAGAAGTATTCAGTGTGAACCTAAAGGATCTGACTTTACCCAGTCATCATGATAATGCAATCGTTGATGTGGCTGTGATTTTTCTTACCTCTTTCTCCTGAAAATGTGACAGGAAAATGTAATGTAAAACATAATGTAAAATATTATTTGAGATAGATCGGTGGGTAGATAGATTTCAAATGGCTAAAGTGGATTTACTAGTTCTTGCATATCATTCATTATTAGGTGTACACAGAAATGCAGAAAAAGAGTCATTGCCTCTCAGATTAAAGAGAACTGGGAGAAAGGGAGTTTAATTGATAAGAGCAAAGACCGTATTTGATAGAACACTGACTCTGGGTTCAAACTGATTTGGTTTTTGAATTCAAGCTACAACTTCCTAGTGCTATGAACTTGTTCCTACACTACAAGTGAGAATCTCTAGCTCATGAAAGTACAACTCCTAGTACAGCATTCAGTACATATTATTTAAGCATTCAATCAACCCAGATATCAAAGGGTGATGTGGTCGCATGAAATTAAACATCACACTTGCCTTTAACACCCTTTCTTCCCCAATCTCAGTTGAATTGCTGCATCTCTGTGGGAACCAGCACCTTAGGAAAAGATTTCATCACATATAAGGTCCTAGCCCTTTTGGAGCCTGTCTCACCCCATTATTTTCAAGGGGGAAAGCAACTTCTAGCTGAAGGAAAGCAGAGGGTAAAAGACATCAAGCCTCAGGCTCAACAGGCAGGCCTTGTGCTTCTGAGACAGAAGGGTGCTGAGGCAGAATGCAGCAAGCTATCCCTTAATTAGCTCTGGTAGAAAATGAGATGCTAATTGGTCTGCTCCTGTCAACCCAAGGGACTTGCATTCTCCAGCTCTTATCAGACGGTCCCTTGGCTCCAATTTCTTTGGAGGAAGAATCTTGCTCCTGATAACTTTCAAATAACAAAAGCAAGGTTACTGCTCAAAA
>PVJC01025736.1:0-24531 GCA_004026665.1 Murina feae | reverse complement strand
GGGTACCACTGAGGTCCCTGGTGCTATTTCCCCACTCAAGGTTTTCTCACTTTGCTCTGGGACATGTAATCAGTGATGCAAAGTTTTATTACATAAACACAGAGTCACCATGATCCTGTGCCCTGGACTTCCTAGAGAAGAAGAAATATAAGCTAGTCAGCCTCAGTGACTAAGGGCATAGCAAAGTGTAAAAAGGATGCCCAGGAAAGAGAGTGTGTTTACTGGAACATGTGAGAACACATCGCATTGCTACATAAAGAGAGCAAGGTCAGGGCAAAAAAGGATTGTCTCAAACAGCCACGCAGTGCTGAAGGATAGCCACAGGACTAGAGATGTTTAAGGACCCTGCAGAATGTGGTTATATTGGAGGAGTGATTCTGTCACAATTTTGCTGGCCTCATTTGCTCATTAAATAGTCATCAAATACCAATGTGTTTACTAAGTGCGAGTTACTATAGGAGCTGGAGAAACCATGGTGTATATGACCTTTGGCTACCGAACACTTGAAACGTGGCTAGTACAATGGAGGGACTTTCATTTTAATGAATTAAAATGTAAGTTTTAAATAGACACACATGGCTGGTGGCTACCATATTGGCTAGTTTAGCTTTAGAATACATGGGGCCACAAGAGATTCTAGGTAGGTAAGTGATGCAATTAGATATATGTTCAATGATTCCTCAAGTGGAGGAGTCACTAATATGGAGCAGTATCTCTGCAATGCTAGGACAATCAGTCAAGTACAAAAAAAAAAATAAATGTATTGATTAATTCTGCACAGACCAGCCCTAGAAATAAAATAACAGTGATCCTGGGGGTGGAGGATGCTCATCATACAGGCTTTTCTAGCATGGATACTCATGGGATCAGAATGAATGCTGCTCTAAAACCTCTACTTTAGTAATAGTATTAGCAGCTTTTGTATTATGATATGACAACGAAAGGATCGCAAATAAGATACTGTTTTATTAAGGCTCCCCTCTTTCTTTAGGTTATTATGTTGCATTTCTGTAAGATTCTGAATTTTTGTGTATATATTAAGAACGTAATCATTAAAATAAGCCATCCTGGTTCATTTATCTTTCACTAGCTAAGTTGCAAATGATGTGGCAGCTAACAGGGAAATCGTAAATCTTTCATTAGTACAGGGTAGTCTCCAGAGTAACTGACTTCAACACACAGTTTGGATATGTTCCAAGCTAGGGAAGATATCTTTCAACATTTCTAAAAACAGAAGTAGTCCTGTTAGCTCTCAAAGGGCTGTCTTGTTCGGCCCAGTGGGGATGAGACTTGGGCTGCTGTTTGGGGGCTCAGCATTTGCTTCCTTCCTGGCTACTCTTTGTGGATTCACCTCCCCTCCTGACCCCTGGAGTCTGGCTTGTTTTCACGGTTGATCTAGTTCAGGATTTCATGATGGGTTTAAGCCCCTCATCTTAGCTACTCTGGAGAAGATGTAACCCCAAGGAGGAGTTCTGAATATCCCATCTTACTAGCTCTTCCCACCCCCACCGCCCTTGGCTGGCCCAGGGTTAGCCAACAGTTCAAATCCAGATTTGTGCCATTGGAAAGTTATAAGCACTATGACAAGTTAGACCTTTTTGTTTTTTCTCCTTCACCTTTTCTTACAAGGCTGAGGACATACCCAGACGTCCTTTGACTACACCAAGTCCCCGGCAGAACTAGATGGATTTCTAGACACACATGGGATGGTCAGGAGCAAGGAGAGGTGTGATTTTTCCAGGTTCTTTGCTGAGGTGAGCTGGGCTTTGGACACCCTGTGTGACTGACTCCCCCCATCCTCCCTTCCCTTTTACAAGTGTCTTGTTTTTGAAACTGGTGGGGAAAGATACCAAGTCACCACAAGAGGGCAGCAAATGATTTCCAGTCTAGCTTTGTTTCTCTTCCACAGAGCTTCTATTTAGGCAAGAAATAAAAATTTGATGCGGATGGGAGGCATGGGACCTGGGTTTCATTTCCCTGTGCAGCTTTCTGGTGCACATTTCCCAGGTATCCTTGTTAGCACGGCTTATCGCTGGAGCGTGGCAAGTCCTGGCTGTGGCTCCCAGGCCCAGGCATGTGGGATGAGAAGGCCCGTGGGGATTAGACTTTCTCTCCTTTCAAGGTCAGGGTTTATTTCTGAGGAGAGGAACATCACAGCCCTGCATTTAGTAAAAAAGAATATAATAATAATAATTTGTTTCAACTTCCCCTGTTCAGAAAGATTCTTCAGATTGTGCCTCTGACCAAATTATCAGATGCTGTTCGGTTGCCAATTTAAGGACCCGGGAGACTGGACATGGCTGGGAAGTCTCCAGGGCAGGGACTTTCTCTCGCGGGTGAGGAATGAGGTGGATCATTCCTGTGTGCCCACTGTGTGAGACGCACATAGACCTCAGCTCCACTGTGGGACTGGCCCTAAGGTGGGATCCTTTGGTCACCTCTCTGTGCTCCTCTCTCTTGGGGGAGGGGCTTTCTGTAGTCTTCAATTCAAATCATCAAATGTTTATTAAGCACCTCCACTAGCAAGCAGATGCTCAAATGACCATCAAATGGCACGAATGATGATAACTTATTTATTAAATGTGTATGCTCAGCTCATTTCCTGAGCCCTGTAAATGACCCTTTGAATTAGCTCTTATTCCCAATTTGCAGATGAAGAAACTGAGGCTTTGAGAAATTAAGTAATTTTTCACTCAGCCAAGGGAGAGGAGCAGGAATATAAACCCAGGCTTGGCTGACTCCAGGACCTGAACTGTGCTGCTTACATTGGTTTTCTTCCAAAAAGGCCTTTAGTCTCAAAGACCTTGCAGTAGTTTTCCAACTTGGGTGCACATCAGAATCACCTAGGGATCTTTAAAAAACCTCAATGCCAGGGGCTTTCCCCAGTCCAGCTAAAGCAGTGTGTGTGTGTGTGTGTGTGTGTGTGTGTTTGTGTGTTTGGGGTATGGTGCTGTCCCGGGGAACTGACATTTTATAAAGCCCCCCAGGTGATTCCTCTGGGCAGAGTTGAGGATCCCTGCTGTTGAGGAGGAGAAGGGATGTGTGAAGTGAAGTCCAGGCACTAAGAGAGGAGTGCACTGACTTTGGGTGGGAGCACCTATCAGTGTTCACCCCTCTCCAGCAGGTGGTGGTTGACCATTCCTGTCATGTTGAGCACCTCTGTGCAGAAGGTGCTCCCACTTGATAGCAGCTGTAACTAACCGTTGTTGAGTGCTTGCCCCTTGTGAGGTAGTTTTAATTTTCTCTGATATGAACTCTTAATCCTCACAACAATCGAATGCAGTGGGTCCTACGTTTTCATCAAGTCTAAGAGGCTATGGGTTCTACGATGCATCATCATTTTATGTGTGCTAAAAAATAAAGAAAAAAAAACACTACCAACTAATTGTCCCTACAAATTATGATTTGTTCCCCCCCCCAGATGTTAAAATCTGAGAAACCATACATCTTAAAATGAATAAAATGTAATGGTGTCATTTCCACTTACAGATGAGGAAACAGAAGCAAAGAAAGCTTAAGTAGTGTATCCAAGATCGCTCAGCTAGGAGCCATTATGAGCAGCTACTGTGCCATCAATATTCTTCCTAAACATAATTTTTAATGGCAACATTAAGTTTCATATAAATACACTCTAATTACTTTAATTATTCCTCCAATTTTAGTTGATTATATCTTGATGTAGGTTTTTATATGTGCCTTTTCCCAGGGCATTGCCAACCATACATTGTGTGCTGAGTATTTTACAGCCAATAATTCTGTTAAGTCATCCCCACTGGTTCTCCATGTGTCTTATGTGGAATAGATGCTGGGACATGGCAGGCCTCGTGTAGAGCTTTCTCTTTTTGTGCCGCTTTATGTTGAGCTATGTGGGTGGGAGGATGCTGACTGGCTGCACTTGGCTGGCTTTATCACCCAGCATCTCTCAGCCATCAGCTCAAATCAGGCCTTTCCTCTGCCTCCCCCAGCTGCTATCTGAGACCTAACGACCAACGGCTGCAGAGTAAATCAGTCTGCAGTGCATTACTTCTCCTTCAGCTTTGGGAAGTGAGTGGAATTTTATGACCCGAGGAGTGAGCACATTTGGTGATGGGGGTGGGGGAGAGGAGGGGAATTGCTGTGGCTTTTTGATTCTGGGAGATCCAACCCTTTTCATTGCAAACACCCCTAGACACCTATGCAGAATAGAACTAGAGGAAAGATTGAGACTAAAATCAGAATCAGGATCACGAAGAAAAACTTTAGGAATATTAACAAAAAAAGGAAGGACTCAACAGGGCCAACCAAGTAGGTTTAGGGATAGGGAGCGGGTAAGGTAGCACAGGTTTCTCAAACTTTTATGTGCAAGGAAATGACATGGAGGTCCTGATAAAATGCAGATTCTTATTTGGTAGTGTAGGGTGGACTCTGAGAGTTTGCAATTCCAGCAAGGTCCCAGGTATTGCGGATGCTGCCTGTCCAAGAAAGATCTAGTGAAAAGGGCCAAAAAGACGAATTTTCAGGTTGAAGAAAAATAGGTGAGGATTTTAGGTGGTGAAATATGAAAGGGGTCACTTTTCTCTGAGTGGCCCTGCCAACATTTCTCTAGAAGGTCTACGCAAGGTGGTGAGGCAATGCCTTTCCAGAAGGCAGTTGTGTGGGAAGGAAATATCCCAAGTGTTGTCTATTTATTTGGTCCAATTTGGCAAGCTGAATTCAGATATTTTCTAAAATACTCCCCGCTCAACACTTCCCTTCTCCCCATGCACTGGAATTCTATTTTTCTAGCATGACCTGTAAAATGGTTTCAGAGATTCATTCTTGGCGGGCAGGGGCGGGGGCGGGGGGGAGGGAGAGAATTTGTTAATTTTGAAACTGCTTCAAGATAATGGACAGATGCTATGATAGCCCAATATTCATTTGAAGATCAAAGTGATGTTTGAAGACTTCAGATGGTCAATGAAGATGAGAAATACTTGGAAAAATTTATCTAAAGACTATTCTCACTTATTCTCATTTTTCTTACATGGCAAGACTTTCATTTTCTCTGTTCAATATGATGACCATCCTAAATAGTGTGAAATTACTTCTGACTCCAAGAATATGCTTCTAGTTCTCCAATAAAATCCTGTTAATCCAAGGGGCACTCGACCTTGGCTGACTAAGAGGGAGATTATACCCATGAAACCAATGGCCTCCACTGTAGCTGTATGGAGGCCCATGTGTCCATCTCATCTGAGATAGATAGACCCAGGGCCACCATTACTTCCATGGTGAGAACTGTATATAGACCGTAATGGGAGGTTAACATCTCTGTAGATTTATGACTCCCAGTCAACCCCAGCCACTGATCAGACAGACAACATCTCCTTTTATCATATCCCTTCTGTCCTAACCTGGGAGATTGCAGTCAGGATCCAAATAAATGATACCACTCAGGTTCAATTGATGCTTTTTGTATCCTAATGGTTGTTTCAGGTGAACACTCCCACACGCTATGAAACACAGTGCCGTGTCTTTATTTGTGTAGGAACTGTTGATTTGTAATACTAATTTTCCAGATAATTGTTTTCCCTGGTCTAGTATTGCTGCAAATCACTCCCTGGAAAGCTAATACTGTATCTTCTCCTTCTTTTAAAGTAGCCCAATGTAGATAAGGAAACATGCTTTCAGATTCTTATCCAAAGCCTATGCAAACCACTTTGATTTAGAAAATTGGGCTGTAAATCTTACAGGGGCAGGGGTTTTCTTGGGCACTTACATGGTTTCAGGTGGATCAGAAATATTGATGTGGTCCGTCCTTAGAATTTCAGCATTGGCTGGAAGCCCGCCCATAATTGCAAATACTGGGCAGTGTTACGAGATGGGAAGGAGAGGTACTTGGTTGTTTTGAACTCTGAAAAGAATGTTTGTTTCATTTCCATGTTAGCTGAAAGGCCAGTCTTCTCCCATGGTAAAGCTTAGTAGGTCCTCTGGGGCTCACCCAGCCTTTTTTTTTTTTTTTTTTTAATATATTTTATTGATTTTTTACAGAGAGGAAAGGAGAGGGATAGAGAGTTAGAAACATTGACAAGGAGTAACATCTATCAGCTGCCTCTTGCACACCACCTACTGGGGATGTGCCCGCAACCAAGGTGCATGCCCTTGACTGGAATCGAATCTGGGACCTTTGAGTCCGCAGGCCAACGCTCTATCCACTGAGCCAAACTGGTTAGGGCGTCCCCCAGCCTTGATAGAAACAGTTTGCCTGCTCTTCAGGGGCCTCAGGTAAAGGCAGCCAGATTGGGGTAATGCTGTGTCTTCCTGGTCTGAGGAAGCTGGAAGCTGAGCTGTGTGGTACTGTGTGTGGAAGCCAGTTACAGAGAAGGTAGCGCTGGTGTACTGTGCATGGCTTGTCAGGGGCCTAAACAGTGATAACTGCTGCCACTTACTGTATGCCTGGGCTCTGTGAGGACATTGTATCATTCAATTCCTTCAAAAGCCCTGCAAGATAGGCAGCACCATTTCCATTTCCCAGTGGAGAAAACCACAGTTTAGAGAAGAGAGACCTCCTATCGCCAGGATGACAATAGAAGGACCTGTCAGCACAGCTAGCTTTCATAGTGGCAGAAAGTTAATTGGATTGATCTCCCCTTCCAACCTCACCCATCTCTTTAGCCTCTTTCTCCTACTCCCAACCCTGCTTTGCCCATTTGGGAATACAGGAAGGATATGAGGGGAAGAAGGAGCAGAAAAGGAGGACGATGTGAGTGGTTCAAGTTAGGAAAAGGACTGTGCAGACTCCGAAAGTGCAGGTGAATGGAATAAGGTTTCTCTGTCTCGATCCTCTGGGCCCTGACACACATGGGTGTTTTTTCACGAAAAGAGACATGAGCTGTCCAGGTGAATTCTTCTTTGAAAAACATAGAGGGCAGGGTGGAGGACAGGCTCCCTGGGACGAGCTCTTCCAGGCATCATGCCCGCACCGTGGGTGTGGTGGTGTGGAAGGCACAGGAACCTTCCCAGTGTGGGGGAAGCACCCCTATTCTTTAAAGACAGGCCAGGAGCTGCTGTGTTATCGAGGATCAGAAGTCAGATCGGTGTGTTTTTTTCCAGTACAGTGAGTCAGCCTTCGGGAGAAGCGCCTCCTTTCTTTTGTTAGACCTATGCCCTGTCCCAGGGGTCAGGATGGGGCCTCACAGCATTGCAGGATGAGGCACCACAGACCATGGTTCTGGAAAGCTGAGTCTTTCTGTCGGAATCCTCTATGGAGGCTCTGGGCTTGCAAGGCAGCTGTCTCTGTTCTTTGAAACGGGGGTTATTTGCTAAGCAAAGGCAGCACCATCTCATCTTGCTGATGCTTCTAGCAAACATCAGTAGCAAATGATCCTCTTAAGCAAGTGCAAGTGGCTGGAGGCAATGCTGGGGGCTAAAAATACTGAATGGACTGAAACCCGAATAACCGCTCAACCTCAATGCCAGGCATCGGAGGGCCCCTTCAGAATACTGATGTGGGGAAGGCGCCTTCGAACCGGCAGGCTGGTGAGCGGCAGAAGCAAGCTGCTCACATGCTGGGGCACCGAGTCCAGGCTTTGCCTCTCTGCTTTGTCTTTCTGGTTAGAGAGAGGCTCAGCCGCTGAGGCCAACATGGGTCTGAGCTGGGAAGGGAATCCCATTCCCGTGAGTCTGACGGACCATTGCCCATCCCTTTCCATGGATGGCAGAAGATCTGCTACTCAAGTGAATGGTCTATGTTTTGATTTTGGAAAAGAAAACCCTTGAATGCTTTTCACATCATCCTTGCTCAATCTTGACATTCTTGTCAGCAGTTTATTCCAAGTCACAGGGATTCTCTTTCCTGATGGAAGCCTGGCACAGGACTTTTTGTGTGGGAAGGAAGAAAGGGGATGCTAATGGCTGGTGGCCTTGTGTTCCTAGCTTATTAGTAACATGAGGTTACTAGTGTAATTGGGACACATCGAAGTGGGGCCACATGAGATTCAAGCTTCTTAACCATGGAGCTACTTTTCTGCAGAGTGGAGGTGTTTTCAGAATACTGTTGGAATGGTCGATGGATTTGATGTTTGGGTTTTCCTGGAACCCCATGTCCTTTCTCTTTACTGGAGTCAGTAGGGTCCTGTTTGCTTCCCAAGTTATCCTTTTTCCAGCCATTGTTGTCTCCTCTCCCAGGGCTGAGCCTCCTGAACAGCCGTAGTCTCAGCTCTGCCCTGGACTCAAGAACTAGACTCATGTCCATGTAGGAGGGGCTTAAGGCGTTCCAGACCGCAGCGTCAAGTGGCCTTTGGTGCGAGGACAGTCTTGACCTCATGCCCCAGTTCTGACAGCTGAAGTTGTGTGCCAGTCCTGAGCCATCTCACTCCGTGCCTTAAGTCTGGAGATTGAGCTTCTGTCTAGTTCTCAAGACTCAATTGTTGTTTTCTCATTGGTGAGTTTAGTTTAGTTATTTTCCTGTTGTAAATTCTTGTTTCAACAATCTTCCCTTCATTTTGGTTTCTCCAGGATGGAGGTTCTTCTCTAATTAGATTTCTCCTGTTCTCTGTCCCTGAATACCTGCCACCTACTGATAGGTATCTTTGTTGCAAATGGTTGCTGAATTTCCCATCTGTCCTCATGTTCCTTGATTTGCTGCCTTTAGAAGTATCTCTTTTTAGATCCTGACTCTGAATGACTGTTCATCCACCCTCCACCCACCTTATCTATCCACTTACACATCCATTTCTATCCATCCATCCATCTCTATCCATCCATCCATCCATCCATCCATCCATCCATCCATCCATCCATCCATCCACTCATCCACTCATCCATCCACCTACTCATTCATCCTTCCTTCCAGGAGATACTGAGTACCTACTGTGTGCCAGACATTGTCTCCTTTAGAGACCATGTTGCACCTGGAAGATTGTGTTTCTTTCCAGCACTTATAACCTGGTCTATGATTCAACTCCACTGAGTGGATCCAGGCTCAGGCCATTCTTCCCTGATGTTAGGCCCTTCTAGTTGCTCTGTCTAGTTGTACTTTATTGAGATTTCTTATTTGCCCACATGCAAGAAAATCTTCAATTCAGTTTTTTTCATTCTTTCTTTCATGATTGTGATCACCATTAGTTTAACATTTTAAATGCAATTATTAACTTCATGTGGACTGTGTTTATGAAGACTCAGCATCTGGTCAGTGCAAACATGATTCTATTGTTCCAGATATATTCAAAATCCTTCCAAGTTGTGCAGTTAGTTCATAGTAAATCCACTCCTGCTTTTGTCTTGGTAAATTTTAAGGTGTTCTTCTGAGAGCTTTTGTACCATGCTGTAAAAAAATCTCACATTTTAAAGACACTTATGAATGGAGAAATCACGGTGGCAAAGAGTACACGTCTTGCCAATGCAGGCAGCCTCCGAGAGTGACCGGGTTAGAGAGAAAGCCTTTCGCACTCCCTCTTCATTAGGTGATTATTGTTCTGCCTTGCAAATAATTGTCTAAAATGATTTCCTTTGAAGTAGTAGATTTGTTCAGCAAAACAGTAAAATGGTAGAAAAGAGTTAAATAATTAAAAAGACAATAAAATATTATTTGATTTTAAAGAGTATGAAAAGATTTAATAATCTGAAAATATGGTAAAGGATATTTTTTTTTTTTACTTAAAAATGAGTGGCATGTATGGGAGGTGGGAACAGGTAGGGAGAAGTCAATGAGGGGAAGAGGAGACATGCAGTACTTTCAACAATAAAGAATTTAAATAAAAAATTAGTGGCATGTATAATAAGTTATTTCAAAAGCAAGTGCTAAATGCAAATGAAGTGCTCAACTCAGTGAAGTGGTAGAACGCATGAACATCTCGGGGACAGGGGTTTGGTCCATCTGAGGAAGACTGTGGGAATCTGGGTGCTGCTCTCTGGAAGGTCAGAAGTTCCGGCATTCGGGCGGTGACATTTAAGGACAAGAAGATGCCACTGGAATCCCGGACCCTTTCATTTAAGCATCCAGATACTGTGTTCTGAGTGAGCACTTGAATAGTTCCTCTGGGCAAAGTCCTTAGATGTGGTGCCTGAAAGCCAGGCCTATTATCTCCACAGTCCTCCTCCTCTCCACTTTATAACAATCCACTGGATTCCCAAATGAAATGTCTCTCTCCCACCAGAGTCTTTGATCTGGCGTGTCAGCGTCACATCGGATTGCGTCACCTGTCCTCTTGCCTCCTTGCTGTATCATCTTACTCTGTTGCTTCTGAACTGCATGTCCCTTCACATTTGAATGATTGTTTGAAAACGCTGTCTCGACATTTTCCCTATTGTATCATATGTCTTGTGCTTCCACTCTCTGTTGGAAATGAGATCACAGTTAAAAGAAACCCAAACATTTTAGTTAACAAGATAGGATGGAAACCTTGCTCTGCGTGCCTCGTACTAGAGTACAGATACCCTTCAACAAAAAAGGACTTCTTTAAAAGCACTGCATATAATTCATTTAAAGTATTAAATTTAAAGTTTAGAAAACTCTGCATCTGCATAGACTTCGACTAATTCATTTTCTTCTGCTTTTTAAAAAAATTGTTAAGACCTACAGGCTAACTTATATAGCTCTCTCTGCTCTTTATTACAACATGGTATATATTACTTATTAAGGAATAGTATTACAGTCTGTTATATGTTACTTAAGCATGATCACAATCATCTGGACCCTCATCAAATTTATATTTATAATAGGTCCAGCCTAAGTGACTGGTCGACTGGCCAACCATTTGACCATCTGACTGGTAGTTATGATGCACACTGACCAGCAGGGAGCAGACACTCAATGCAGGAGCTGTGGAGCTGCAGTGACTTGGCAGCTGTGTTTCTCAGGTGATGCACCCGGAACCAGAGAGGAGGGAGCCCGATTCTTGGGTGCATCACTCAAGAACTGCCTTCTTGCAATCGGGGACCCCTCGGGGGATGTCGGAGAGTTTTGGCCCAATCCCCACAGACCAGGCTGAGGGACCTCACCAGCACATGAATCTCTGCACCGAGCCTCTAGTACTACATAACATAGTGGCTTTCAAACGGGTGCACCTCAGAATTACCTAAGGAACTTTTAAAAGTCCCACTGCTCAGCCACACCCCCAGATCAATTAAGTGAGCATCTCAGAGGTGAGACCTGGTCACCGGGATTTTTCAAGGTTCCTTGGCAAGGTGCACTCCGGTTTGAGAACCAGAGCTGTAAAGCCTTGCTACTCCAAGGCTGGTCAGTATACCAGCAGAATCGGCGTCACCTGCAAGTTTGTTGAGACTCTTAGGCCCCTTTACAGACTTACTGAATCAGAATCTGCATTTTCTCAAGCTTCCAAGGTGCTTCCAGATGCGCTTTAAAATTTCGGAAGCACCGAAGGACATGGAAGGGCGCTCTGCTAAGCCTCTTGAGACCTTAAGTCACTAGCAACTTATTACCCTTCCGCAATGTGCTGGGCACTGTGCATGGCTTAAACCATCACTGCTTCGCAAAATGGTACTTGAGCATTATTTTATGAGGAAATTGAGGCATGGGCAGGCTCAATATCTCAAAAGGGCTCAGCCAGGATTTGTATCCTGGCCTCTGTTATTCTAACAGGCACCCTTTCCCCACAGCACCAAACTGTTTCTAAGTATAATTCTCAGATTTTTTTTATGGCAGGCCAAATAAATAGTGCTTCCTAAATATTTACTCTATAAATAACATCTTTAATCTGTTTATAAAAAAACAGAATTAAAGGTAAGCTTGCCTGATGACACATGTCATTCCTGACAGAAACATAGTAAGGCAGAGGGTTGTTCATTAGTCACCGATGCAGAAGGCAAGAGGTAGGACAAAAATATTCCCCTTTCCTTAGGAGGGAGTCCCAGGGGAAACACTGAATATTCATTTTAAAGAGGAAATACCTTCAGTTAGTCGTATAGGGGCCCTAGTGTGCCTGACTTCAGGTAACTGGTCTGGAGGAACCAAAATTGCCTGTGGGGTAGCTTCCCGTAATTCAACACACATTCTTGTCATCTTGCTCAGCTGTTTGCCCCAAGGGCATCATTCTAGGGCTGCTTGTTGGAAGATTTTGTGGGAGCGAATTCACAGGGTCGCCAGTAGTAGGATGTGAGGGATATTTGAGATGACTGGAAATGTGCTCAGCGGTGTAAATTGTATGTACTGATATTATTTCCACTAAATAATAATAATTATCTGCCACTGTAATTCTTGCTCACAAATCTAACTCTTGGCTATCTTGTGTCAGTTTCCTTCTCAAATTAGAGATGGTTTTAGTGGAGCATTTCTAAGATATATTAGACATAATAAAATGGAATAGGTAAAATAAACCCTACTTTTTCACTTAATTATAAGCATTTTTTCCTGTCTTTAAAAACCATAAACATGCAACAGCTTTTCAAAAGTATTGTTTGACATTTTGATCTATGATTACTTCCTAATTTATTTCACCACTGTCATACTTTGGTTCCCTCCCTTTTTTCTATTTTATGTGAACCTTTTTCTCCATAAAGCTTTGTTCATAATTTAGATAATTTCCTTAGGATGTGCTTCCTAAGTGAAGACAGTGACTTAGAGAATAGGAACATTAAAACCAGGAAGGGGATGTATTAATTCACAATGAAAAGGATAATTATAAAAAAGGCTACTCATTAACACATTCTCTCCTTGTCACGATGCATGGTGTAAAGCTGCTTTCCAGAAAGTTTATACACGTGCGCAGTTGCACCAGAGAGGTGGCCCTTGAACACCAGCTGTTCTCGAGGGGCTGTGATGAGGATCGGCGTGCTGGGGTAGCCATCCCAACGGAGCAGAGCTGATACCCCTGGGAATTAACCCCAGCTCTGCCACTCCCAAGCTCTATGATGTTGGTGGTCACTTTTGATTGCTGTTTTCTGAAAAATAAATAAATAAATAAATAAATAAATAAATAAATAAATTTAAAAACCAAGTTATTTAGCTAAAACAAGAATTCCAAGAGGATGGACCAGGCCATAGGCACAACCAGATCTAGTGGACCCATTGTTGTCATTAGAACATTGTCTCCTTTCTTAGATCTTGTCTATTTAGGCTCATTAAGCTTAGATATTCCTTAGAACTAACAATCTGGCATCAAAGATATGAAGTCCTCTTGCTCCATATCCAGACCAGTTTCTGACAATGATTCCAATTGTTTGCATCATATATCCACCCCTGGACCAAGCTCTATGTCCTGGGGATGTGTATCTTGATTGGCAGCCAGAATCATGTGCACATTTCTGTATCTGCAAGTTTACCAGATAGAGAAAGGAAGCTACCCAAAGAAAAAGTTGGAGGACAGACAAACTGGTAAATGCAGAAGATAAAAATTATCAATTGTGTAATTCTCTGGGCTTCAGTTTCTTCAATAATGTAATTAAGGAATTAAATGAGGTAATCTCTAAATTTCTTTTTAAAAACTTTATGAACTTACTTGACTCTCAAAGTAACATATGTTGGTGAAAAAATTAAAAGAACATAAAAGTTTATGTATTTATTTATGGTTAGCATGCAATAACGTTTATTTAGCACCCATTCTTCAGGAGAGCCTTTTATAAGTATCATTTCATTTAATAATACACAAATTTATAATGTAAAAGAGGAAAATCACCCAATCTCCAATTTGGTATATGTCTTTTAGGCCCCTCCCCCCATGCATTACCAATAGTTATTTTACAAAAATTTTATCTATTATTGGGCTGCTGGAATAAAATCTCTCTATATAAAAGCCTAAGTGTTCATCCAACTGGTAGCTATGATGTGCACTGATCACCAGGGGGCAGACACTGAACACAGGAGCTGCCATGTGCACTGGCCATAAAAATAAATGGCACCACAGACCTGGCGCCAACAAACCAACATGCAGCTTCTCCCAAGTGGGACACAGGCCCCGCCCGACTCCCGAGTGACAGCCCACAAAATAGCAGCCAATGCTGCCAGGACCCCATAGCCTAACATGCAGCCCACAGGCCAGCCCAGGAACAGTGGCTGTGGGTGCTGTAATGGCATCACGTAGCAATGCCCAGCTTCCTCTCCCTAGGGATTAGCCTCCTTGCAGTTTGTTCAGCTCAGGAACACAAGTTGCTTTATAGCCAGGTGAAAACATTTTACACTTTAACAAAATGTTTGTGAAATGTTTTCTGTGCCTGATGTCATTTGATTCTCACAGAAGTTCTGGAGTAGGTAGAAAGGAGACTTGGTAGAATCCTATTTTCTTTTCATTAGCCAGAAAACGTAGATTTGAAATGTTTAGAAACTTGATCTGACTGAAAAGAAGTGAGAAATGGTAGAATTTGAAAATGACTTCAGGTTTTCTCACTGCACAGAATATAGTCAAACACTGCTAAAGTTAAATATTTTACTCTCTGTTCTTTCTGCATGAACTACAATAATAATCTGCTTCATGTTGATATTTACTGCTATTGCTGACAATTATCTGAAAGAGAAACTGGGGTGCTTCACTGGGCTGGAAAAGTTCAGCTAAATCAGAAAGCAGGTTTAATTAAGCAAGTTTATTATATATATACTAGAGGCCCAGTGCACAAAAATTTGTGCACTTGGGGGGCAGAGAGGGGGGGGTCCTCAGCTCGGCCAGTGCCCTCTCGCAGTCTCGGACCCCTCGGGGGATGTCCACCTGCTGGCTTAGGCCTGCTCCCTGGGGGACTGGGCCTAAGCTGGCAGTCAGACATCCCTCTGGCAGCCTGAGAGCCCTCAGGGAATGTCCACTTGCCAGCATGGAGCAGGCCTAAGCTGCAGTCTGACATCCTTAGCTCTGCTGAGGAGGCAGGAGGGGCTCCCACCACCACTGGCAGCCATCAGCCTGGCTGTGGCTGAGCAGAGCTCCCCCTGTGGGAGTGCACTGATCACCAGGGGGCAGCTCCTGCATTGAGCATCTGCCCCCTGGTGTTCAGTGTGTATCATAGTGACCAGTCATTCTCAGTCATTCTGCTGTTAGGGTCAATTTGCATTTTACTCTTTTATTATATAGGACTAGGGGCCCGGTGCACAAAAATTTGTGCTGTGGGGGAGGGGGGTCCCCTCAGCCCGGCCTGTGCCCTCTCACAGTCTGGGACCACTCTGGGGATGTCCACCTGCTGGTGTGCCTGGCCAGCCTGGGAGAGGGTCTGAGGGCCGTTTTCAGGCTGCCCACAGCTCCCATTGACCCTCGGGGCTGTCCGCCTGGGAAGTGATTGGGTGGCTGTGGCACACGCTGGGATGCTCCTGGCCACCTGATAGCTTCCCAGGACGGAGCCTTGGGGCTGGCTGGCTGGTCCTGCCCCAGGCTTCCACCTGGGAAGCCATCGGGTGGCTAGGGAACACACGGGGAGCCCCGGAGGCCCGTGTGTGTGCCCCCCAGTGATCAATTCCAGGCCAGTGACATAGTCACCACAATCAAGAGAGTAAATGCATCCATTACCCCCAAACATCTCCTTGTGACCCTGGGTAGTCCCTCTTCCCGCCCTGCTCCTCCCACCCACGGGCTTCGGACACTGGCCTGCTTGCTCTTCCCATCCTGCACTACGGCTGGACCCTGTGTGCGGCTTCTCCTGGGCTATGGCCTCCGCCATCTTGGCTAGGCTAATTTGCATATAGTCGCTCTGATTAGATGGTGAGCATGGCTTACCTGTCCCAAAGAGACGGTTAATTTCAATATTACACTTTTATTAGTTTAGATATATAAAAGGCTAAGTTGACTCACACATGCACGATACATGTAAAGCTCTCGCTGGTGCCAATTGCATGCATGTGTTCCGATCTGTCATTGTGGATCATGAATTTGGTTGACACTTCTATTATAGAGAAAGAGTAAATAGCAATATTACAGCATTTCTTCTAATTAGTTTCCTTTCAATGTGCATGAATCCATATACCAGGACACTAGTACCATATGAAGGGTGGCTTCTAAACAACAGAAATTTATTGCTCACTGTTCTGAAGGCTGGAAGTCTGAGATTGGGGTGTCAACATGGTCAGGTGAGAGTCCTCTTCCAAGTGCAGATCTGTCACATGATGGAAGGAGGTTAGGAGCTCTTTGGAGCCTTTTTAAAATAAGAACATGAATTCCATTCAAAAGGGCTCCACCTTCATGACCTAGTCACCTCCCAAAGGTCCTACCTCCTAATACCATCACATTGGAGGTTAAGATGTTAACAAATGAATTTGGGGCATGGGAAACAAACACTTAGTCCATAACAAATAGTATGCGCATTTAAAATGTACATATATGAAGACTCCCCAAAATGTTGTGTGAATTTACATTCTCCCTGACAGTGATTGAGAGAACTTGCTTCCTCATGCCTTCATCAACATAAAACAGGGTTTGTTTTCTTAATTTTTGCCAGTCCAACAGATAAAACATATTTGACCGATTGTAATTGACCAAATTCTTCAATTCATTTTTAAGGCCTGCCATAGGTGATCCTGGCTTATATAGTCAATTATCACTTATATAATTTCAAGTAAATGAGGTCAATGTGGTAAAATTTTAAGGATTTTGAAGGGCTGCACATGAATCACAATAGAACAATACCAGACTGTAGCAGAAAGTTGTGTTCATTAATTTATTCAACAGCAATTTATTGAGTATCTACTATGTAAGGTACTATTATTGGCAGTGATGACCTAGAAGTAAATAAGAGAGGTACTATTCTTTTCCTTTTCCTTAAGAAAGGACAAAACATATTGCATAAATGATTACTAAAAGGAAAATAGAATGCATTGGAGATTTAAAACAAGGAGACCAGACTTTATCTGGAGAATTAATTAAACCTTCCTGGGAAAGTGACATTTCTATTGAAACCCAAAGGATGAGTCAGCTATAGGAGTGAGGGTAGAGAAATTTCCAGACAGAAGGAGGCCTATAGGAAACCTGGGAAGGGCTAAAGTTGAGAGGAGAGTGGTCTATTTAAAGAAGTAAAAATTTCCTGGAACAGAGAAAACAAGAGTAGTACAGGCTGTGTTGGACAGGTGGGTGGGGCCAGATCACGTGAGTCGACTAGGCCATAGAAGAGATTTTTGGTCTTTTTCTAAGCTCAATGGGGAACTACCCTAAGGTTTGAAGCAGTGGAGGGACATGATTGTAATTTGCATTCAGAAAGATCACCCTAGCTGGAGGGTGGATAATGGATTGGAGGTAACAGGAGAGTGTATGGAGTTCATCAGGAGGTGACTGCAGTGGTCCAGGCAAGACAGGGACCAGGTGAGGACAGGAGGTAGAAAAATGAGGAGAGAGATGGGAGGTGGGTAGAAGGGAGAATCAATAGGACTTAGATGTGGGGATGGGAGAGGAGTTGAGGGTGCATTTAATAGAAGGCTTGACTAGGTGACATTCAAATTCATTTGCATCTCTGAAGTGACAACATTCCATGAGCCTTGGGCATTAAGAGGGTCACACGAATTTGAAATTTTTTCTATAAGGAAATGCACTTGGCTCTGGGGAGAAAAAAATATCATTGAGCACAGACAGAATCCTTAAGGCTGGGATAAAAATAAGCACAACAATGCTAATAATAAAATTTGTTCTTTGAAGCTTATTTATTTCAAAGCAGCTTTCTTAAGATGTAAATGAACCACTAAATTACATATCTTTAAAGACTATAACTTTATATGTTTTGACATATGTATACGACCATGACATAGTCACCACAATCAAGAGAGTAAATGCATCCATTACCCCCAAACATCTCCTTGTGACCCTGGGTAGTCCCTCTCTTCCATTTCATCCCCTGGCAACCACCAATCTACTTTTTGTTACTATTGATTAGTTTGCATTTGAAGAATTAAATGGAACATTTGACATTGTACTCTTCTTTTTTTTTAGGTGGGGTAGGTCTGTCTTCTTTTACATACAATTGTCCTACATAATTATTATAACAACTAGAGGCCAGGTACACAAAAATTTGTGCACTGGGGCGGGGGGTCCCTTAGCCCGGCCAGTGCCCTCTAGCAATCTGGGACCCCTGCTGTCCACCTGCTGGCTTAGGCCCGCTCCCCGGGGGATCGGGCCTAAGCTGGAAGCCAAACATCCCTCTGGCAGCCCGGGGACCCTTGGGGGATGTCCACTTGCCAGCGGGGAGCAGGCCTAAGCTGCAGTCTGACATCCTTAGCTCTGCTGAGGAGGCGGGAGAGGCTCCTGCCACTACTGCTGTGCTGGCAGCTGTCAGCCTGGCTTGTGGCTGAGCAGAGCTCCTCTTGTAGGAGCACACTGACCACCAGGGGGCAGCTCCTTCATTGAGCATCTGCCCCCTGGTGTTCAGTGTGTGTCATAGTGACCAGTTATTCCCAGTGGTTCTGTTGTTAGGGTCAATTTGCATATTACCCTTTTATTATATAGGATAGAGGCCTGGTGCATGGTTGGGGGCTGGCTGGTTTGCCCTGAAGGGTGTCCCAGATCAGGGTGGAGGTCCCACTGGGATGCCTGGCCAACCTGGGTGATGGCTGTTTGCAGGCTTTTGCAGGATGGCCACAGCCCCTTCAAGGTGGGTGTCCCCCCTGGGTGCCTGGCCAGCCTGGGTAGGGAACTGAGGGCCGTTTTCAGGCTGGCCACATCTCCTTCAGCGAGGGGGTCCCTGCTGGGGTACCTGGCCAGCCTGGGTGAGGGGCTGATGGCTGTTTGCAAAGAGCCTCCTTTGCTGAAAACTGGTATCTGGGATTTATTTAACTTCTAAAATTGAAACTTTGTTGCTTTAACCAGAGCCAAGTAGGGTTGCCCCTGACAACCCAGGCTCCCAGCCCTTCCTTGAGCCCAAGACTGGAAGCAGATATCTGAGGTTTATTTGTCTTCTATAATTGAAACTTTGTTGCCTGGAGCAGAGGCCACAGCTGGCCTAGGCAGACAGAAACCTTAGCTTCCTCCATCGCCACCGGGGCAAGCCTCCTGCTTGTTCCAGCTCCGTGGCTGCCGGCTGCCATCTTGGCTGGGTTAATTTGCATATAGTCACTCTGATTGGTTGGTGGATGTGGCGAATGGCTGGTGGGTGTGGCTTATGTGTAGCGAAGTGACACCACTTTGCATATTACTCTTTTATTAGATTAGATGACCCTGTTATCAAAAACAGATATTCAAAGAGGCTAAGTCCCAGGTCACCCAGCTAATAGTAACAGCATGGGTTTCAGAGCCCATGCTTTCCCCATCGCCACACACAGCCTGGCCTAGTTACCCCCACAGCATGAACAGTCTCTGAGGTGCTTCTTTGCTATGGCAGAGTCTAAGAGAAGGGGTCTAGCCTTGTCTTATGGGTTGGAGGTTGGAACTGACCTGGAGTATCTGAAGATGAGCCCCTTACCCCCCTTGAGAAGAATTTTGGTTGGTGACAGAGTAAACAGACACCAGTGGTCTGAAGTTCTGAGGACCTTCAGTTGTGAAGGCCCAGGAGGCCTGGGCTGTTGGAGACAGAGGGATCAGAAGCCTGCAGAGATTATGCTTCCTGTTTGAAAACAGAACTCAGGGAAGACCCAGATTTAGCAGAAGGTGGGAGGAGAGCTCTGACTGCCCACCTCATCCAGGGCAGCTCTGTTCTTATCTATTTATTTTGACAGAAGATCTTTGAACTTAAAAGAGTTTGAAAATCACTGATCTAGTTTAATATTCCACTTATCGATAAGGAAACGGAGGCCTTGGTAAGGTTGCAAGATTAAGGGCAGGAGACACCATAAAATTTGAATTTCAGATGAACAAACAAAATTAGTTCTTAATAGTCTCAAATATGGTTTGGGATACACTTATATGAACAATTATTTATTTTTTCTGGAATCTGACAACACTAAGCCCATGGAGCACAGCTGCTCTGCCAGAGAGCCAGTCAGTGCTGACGAGGCATAGGAAGGCGAGCATGTGGCTGATTTGGACGCACCGCCTCTTGTCCAGAAGTGGACCTTGTCAGGGTTGTACTGTATTGAAGTAAAGAGCCTCCTTTGCTGGAGGCCAAAAACTCATTGCAGCAGGGCCACATTTGTTTAAGGGTTGGAGCAAGAGAGTCTAGTGGAGGGAGGCCTGGATGCGGCCAGTGGCCCAGATGGTGTCCTCCATGCTTGCCTCCTCCCTGTGTACCTCCCTGTCCTCCTGTCCCAGCTGGGCTCTGGCATCCTGGGGCTGGGCAGCCCATGACACTTGGGGTGATGAGCCACATTATGGCTCCAGCATTGGTGCTTGGTGCACCGCATCCTCATCCTGTAAGATTCAGCTTTCTCTCTGGAGCTGAAGAGAGGGGAGAGAAGGGAGAGAGAGAGGCCTGAAAGTTAACAAGCAAAATCACTCAAATGATCTCCTGTCTTCCTCTTCCCTGACTCGGCCTCATTAACACAGGAGGCTAATATTTGGCTCTGGAACGCGGCAAGACGGAAGCTCTCTCCAGGGGCTCTGGTAAATGTCATAAATTGCGAGAGCGCAGCTTGAGGAGCTTGTGAATGGCATCTGAGCCCGAGGCCATCTAGTAATATTTATACTGTGGAAGTTCAGCCTTTTTCCCCCTTTAAAAAAAGTTTCCGATTTGTTTCAGAGGATGTCCATCTTAATCACTGTTTCTGGCGCTCTAATGGGAAGATGCTCGGGTCCCGGATGCCAGGGGAAGGTCATGGGAGAAACTAAGCATTCACACTAGGGAAGTGCTCACAGGAGCTCAGTTTCCAGACCTTTTATTCTGCCCAGTGCCCTTTCTCTGTTTGGGGTACAGTTAGGAAACAGGTCTCTAGCTGTAGGCAAAGAGAATCATACTTATTTTTAGTCTATAAAATCCAGAGAATGAATGAAGTATGCTTTTTAACTATCACCAAAGGACAAAACTCCTCATCAGAAATGATAAAATATTACAGAAAATAATAAAATAAAAGTTATACATTATATATATTCATTTTAGCCTTCAAACAATACTATGGGGTGGATACTCTTATCCCATTTTAAAGGCTGAGAAATTAAGGCTAGGGTCATAACCACTAATCTCTGTTACAGACCCAAGTAGAAAACCATGTTAGCTGCTCACACTGAGGTTGTACCCCATGGTCTGACATTTCAGGCCTCTCACAATTTACCCCCAACCTGCCTTTTCAGTTTTATCTTGCATGACTCATCTTTGAGCACGATTCAGATATGGCAGGTCTCACTGTCCCTAAGCTCATCAGGCACATTCCTCCTCTGAGACTCTGAGTCAGTCCGTTGGGTATGTTACACAGTCTTCCCATACTTCCAGAATATTCCATCCACCCTTGAATGAGGTCCCACCTTCTACCTGGGCATCTTCATGTCCATTCCATCGAGATTCTCTCTTTTGGTCTGAATGTTTGAAGAAATGTTGCTCAGTTGGTTAAGCCTGTACAGTCTCTGAAGTTACTTTGTTCTGTCCTTCAAGTCTGTGCTGTTTCTTAATGACTCATCTTTCTGTCTTCTTCCCTAATTAAATTATAAGCTACAGGAAGGAAGAGGCTCTGTATGAATATAATGGTCCCTCAGTCAGTATAGTGGCTGGGAGCTTTATTTTATACTTGCTGATTCTTAAAAGAATCACTAAAGAGGTAAGTGGTGGTCTTCACGGGCAGCTGGGATGCTTGTGGTGTCTCCTGGATTAGGCAAAGTCTAAAATATAATATCGCCTATAAGCAGACAGCTCTCTCACTTATGCAATACTGGTCTTAGGCAAATTCATTTTCCTCAAATTATTCCATAAAACACATAATAAGATTTTAGAGTTAGAGAAAGTTTGTGTTCTTACAGGAACAAAGAATCAACTATTGCGGGCAGTGGCCAGTCTAAGCAGGCCTTTCCCTTTCTTTCTGGCATTCTTTTGGTGACCAAAGGACTCATGATGCATCAGCTTATCGTATATCAGTGTTATTTGT
The DNA here is from genome assembly GCA_004026665.1 of Murina feae. Lineage (NCBI taxonomy): Eukaryota > Metazoa > Chordata > Mammalia > Chiroptera > Vespertilionidae > Murina > Murina feae. The sequence goes on along the minus strand of PVJC01025736.1, from coordinate 2,720 downwards.
GTCATTTTCCCATTAATTGCCATGAGTTCCCATTAAGTGCCTTTCCCATTAATTGCAGAGCAATGATTTAGGAGAGACTGAAAGTCTGACTGAAGATGTAAGGGTAATGCCCAGCGGTGCCAACACGGACTTTGTGTCTAGCTGTGGATGGTCAAGAGATTGAGCTCATGCTTATGTTTATAATGCAAAAGTGAGCGCTGAAAGGAACAGACTTTATGCTTAAGTATTCTGGGCTTTCACTAACTATGAGCTTTGCAAGACTTTTCTATCTGGACAGTTGTGTGTCTCAGGGAGCATTTGTCATCTGTGAGTAAGGGTAAGATAAATTGAAGGTGAACTATTTCTGGAAATGCGCTTTATCCTTTATGAGGTCTCTCTGCTCACATCTATGGCACCTCTGGCCTCCAGGCCTGTCCTTAGTTTCTCCATTGGCCAAGGAGAGCTGTTTGTCCTCATGACCAGGGGAGAAGTGGGGGGGAGTCCTTATGAGGAAAGAGAAAAATGACTGCTTTTCCTTTATATTCATCACAAAGATCGATAATCCACATCTGATTTCCACACTGGGCCGTAAGTATAAGTAATTACGGAATAATTAAATGTGCTAAGGGTGACCAGGACTGTTAAAAGAGCAATTATGTAGCTAACCCCTCTGGGCTGCCTTCACTCTGAGCAGAAATGAAATAATTTGAAATATAAAATCTGATTTCAGAATGAACATTCCAGATACCTCTTCTATTACACACTGTTTACCTGTAATATAACTTCTTTTTTCTTTCTCAAAATTTAATGAACAGATACCAGACTTAGGACCACAAACTAGTGCAGAGAAAAAGGGAATTCAACATCGTGCCAAGGTAAGGCTGTCCCCACCTGCTTTAGTGCATGTTTCTACTAGAATCCTCCAGTCTTTCAATATCTAGTTCAAGTGCCACTTTCATGAAGACGTCTATGATTCTGTTTGTCCGAGTCTCCCCTAACCATAGTACTTTCTATTCCTATTGTAGAATTCAGTAAAATCTGTCTTATTTTACAACTCTTTGGTAATAAAAACATTTTTATAAGTTATAAAGCATTTTTCATGTATCTTATTTCATTTAATCCTCATAACTTTATAGGGGTACACAGTAATGCAAATTTATAGATGAAGAAACTAAAACTCAAATGACTTAAAGTAAGACTTTAAAACTCAAATGCATATAGGAGCCAAGCAAATACAAATACAAAATATTCTGTTCAGGGATGTATCAATCAGCGTAAGCTAAAGTATTGGGCAGCACCAAAGTGATTGCCAAATCCTGGTGACTTGTATAAAAGCAGCCTTGTTTCTCAGTCATGTTTCATGTTCATTGACTATGGCCCTGTTCCATATCCTTAATGTTGGGATCCAGACTAACCACAGGGACACTGCTAGGAGTGAGGCAAAAGATAACAGGGTACAACCAGATGATGCCTTTGAAAAGTCCTACTTGGAAGTGGTGCATATCTCTTTGGCTCACAAATCAAAACATGCCCTTTTTCTTGGGCAAGATCTAGCAGATCTAGATGAACCAAACATTCACCTTGCGTTAGGGGTTGACAAACTAAAAGGTTGACAAAAATCAAAAGAGTATTATTTTGTGACACATGAAAATTACATGAAATTCAGATGGTAATGTTTCTATCAATTAAGATTTATTTGGACAAACCATTCTATTTGTGTATCCCTATGGCTCTTCCATGCTACAAAGGCAGAGATGGGTTACAACAGCCTTTGGAGCTTAAAATATTTACTGCGGGGCCCTTTATAGAGAATGGGCTGTACCCTCTCCTATATCACCAGTCAGATAACAACTCAATCAGGTAGGAGTTCAATCTAGGTTAGTTCTAGCTGTGTGTGTGTTTCTTTTTCTTTTTCGTTTTTTTCTTTTCAGTTTCTATGGACAATGTGTTTGGAACCCAGGGCCACTATATGCCTGCTGTGCATACCAGGGGGTGTTGTTCAAATAGCTCCTCATGTAACGGGAGCTCCTGAACTCACGGGGGTGGGGCAGAAAGGCTTTGCTTTCTTTGACACACTAAAAATGTGAGATTCCTGATGTTGGCCTCTCTTACCTGGGCATTTAGGAGAAAATATTTTGCTTGGATGCTCTGAGGTATTTAGAGAACTGCCTCAGCTCAGCAGACCACTTGATTACTGTGGCTGTGATTTAATCGGAGGCCAGGGTGCTTTCTGGGAAGGAGTGATCCAGCATTGAATAGAGTGCTCTTCTAAATCGGGGTAGGCCCCTGCAGCGTGCGGTCTTCATTGAGAGTCTGCAGCTTCTCCACCCACGAAGATGCTGGGTGTCTCCTCACCCCAGCCCAGGCGAGCCTGAGCATCAGGGAGCAGCAGCCTGGTGCTGGACTTACTTTGGAAAGGTTTCCTACTGCTTCTCAAGAAAATTGCTTTTGTTCTCCAGCTCTTGTTACTGCTAGTCTAGCCCTGATTGTGATAAATGAAATTCGAAGCAAAAGTTGGAGAAAGTTGAATACTTTTCTTGGGTCTGTGGCTAGAAATCGACAAAGTTCTGGGCAAAAGCCTATTTCATTTCTTTTGGAAGTCAGTGTTTGCCAGGCCTCTCAGCCATGGTGCCAGCCCAGAGCGCCTTGCCTGACATCTCTGGTGTCCGGATGCTTCCTGTCCTTTCTTAGGATCCACACTGCCGTGGACCAGGTGCTCACAGGCAAATGGGCAGACTGAG